>JAJOZX010004186.1:0-77500 GCA_023014485.1 Bathynomus jamesi
CAGTTACTGCTTTTCTTTATTTAATTAATGAAATTAATTACGATGTGAAATTATTTCTGTGGAATTATTTAGTTTGTTTTCTTTTCCAGGTGTCTACCAGAGCGAAAAACAGAAGTGTTTTCTTATTGGCCAGACGGATGCGAACATCACATCAAGTGGCCTTCCAACTCAGTTTGCAAGTACTCAAAAAGTACTTTTACCACCAAAAGGAGCAAAAATTTGGACGTACTAATGCCTAACCTGTGCCTGATGCCTGTCTCATATTTTGGGAGAGCGAGAATCCCCATGATGCGTCGAGATTCGGCCTTGAGGAAGATGGAATCCCTTCTCAAGGAATACGACCGTCTTGTGAAGCACAAGTCACATAAAGCAGAGTCCTTCCGAGTGAAGGAGGATGTTCAAGGAGGCAATAGCGAAGGATCATGGACATTGCTCTTCACAGGATAAGGCTAAGGAAATGATGAAGAATCAGGAGGACATCCACTTTCTCGACTGCAGCGTGAAGATCCAAATTCCTGCAGCATGGGCCCTGTTGACATGAAGCTTCACTATAAGGAGATTAGGAAAAGGAAGAGGCTGGACAAGATTAAGGAACAACAGGAGAAGGCCAGGAAGGAACAGGAGCTGCAGAAGATACGGGGGCTTTAGTGATTTCAACTTCGTCAGAGACTGACTCAGATGTCGTTGACCCAACCGTGGAAGTTTTTCCATCCTCCTCCAGGGAAATACCAAGAAGCGACGCAGGAATCTGATTTCACAGGATGTGACGAAGAACGAAGAGCAGAAGCAGTATTTGCTCAAACTGTGATGCAGCATAGGGCGAAATACCCGAATAAAACCAAGAAGGATTTCATGGACAAATGATTCGCAAGAAGTGGTTATGTTTTTTGTATCTTTGTGAAAATTGTGTAGTGAAATGTACTCGTTTGTTGAATAAAAATTCATTGACAGATTTTGTTTAATTTTTCCGTTTATGATCTGCCAGAGCATCAAACTGGGACCGTAAACTTTAAACTATTGAATTAATACTTCGGTTTATCATCTCCTCAGTAAATGGAAACAAGGGGATCCATGTGGATTAAAATTTTTCCAAACTTTTAATTTATGAAACACCCTATATATATATATATTATATATATATATATATAATATATATATATATATTATAATATATATATATATATATATATCTATATATATATATATATATATAATATATATATATATATATATATATATATATATATATTCACATGAAATAACGCCGTAACTGCTGTTACATTCCATGATGGGTATCTCATACCCAAAAGTGGGTATCGAAAGTTCAGGATGTTATGTCTTAACAAGTGTTATTTCATAAAGGACTCTTAAACTTATACTCCAAATTCAGACTTCTATTTACATTAGGAGAGGACGTGTTTCTGTTGGCATGGCAACGCCCAAACAAATTAATTAAAAAGTACCGATCCGATTTCAATAAAATTTGTAGGCGAGTTTAGGGTATATATAAAAAAAGGCATAATCTGTGAAAGTTCCATTCAAAGTTTTACTAATTTTGACCAACTGGCTTTTGATAGGAAGCTCAAAATTGTGACGGCTACGTTCTTTTGTGAATTTACTGATTTCATAGAATTATAAGAAATTTTGTTGAAGCCCGAACTGACTACGTAAGTTAATGTTTAATACAGTATGTATGATAGATTTCACTTTTATTACATTAACAAAGCCTACATGTATCTAGTCAGACCACGCTTGTACAAACTTCTTACTTTTATATGAAATTGAGGAAAAGCCAGTTAGATCACAAATTTAAAAAATACCACAGCCACCGAAAATTTGAGCTTCATATCCACAGCCTGTGAGACCAAATTTGTGAAGCTGCATTCAAAATCTAAATACTTTATGAGCTTGAAATAAATGTTAAGAACTCACTGACTTAAAATTTTATATTTAGTTTGATTTGTAGGACCGTGGACCGACCGTCGGACCTACTAGATACTGTATAAGTTGGCTATGATATTACTGTTATTTACTTGGTATAGGCCTACTAATTTCGGGAAGAAATTATGGATGAAAATTTGTTGTAAGAAACGATGAACAAATGTTATAAATTCGGTCTAATATATTTTCATAGTATTTATATTATACTCGTATATGAACGTAATATGGTTAAAGCAGCTTAATTCCGAGTCTCAGTATAAGTTGAATTCCAATGTTTATGTAAATTGGAATGTATTATTACTTTCCGAGATATCCCCCCCTCCCACACCCAAAGAAAGGTATTTTAGACCCTTTTCATTTCCGCAGTGAATTTTATGTTGAATCTGTTGTTCGTTTGATCAATTTAGAAATACGGTACGTCACAAAAATGTATATTTTCCATATTAAGTTTGTATAAATATGGTTGGTATTAATTAATACTGTAGAGTTAGAATTATGTTCCAAGAATACCAACTGTACTTATACTCGTACAAATGTTTATTTCGAGGAAGTTAAAATCTTCGAATAGTTATGTTCGCGTTTTGTGTGAAGCCACGCTCTCTCTCTCTTTCTCTCTCTCTCTCTCTCTCTCTCTCTCTCCCTCCTGTTTTTTATGCAAAAGGAGTTACATACAGGGAGAGTTGGTTATGCTTGAATAGAAGTAGTAACGTTTCCCTTTGCTAATAAATGTACTTGAGTCGCTGGCCGGGTTTGGTTCTAGGGCAGTGGGAGCAGTGGGGTCAAAACCTCTGAATAGACATATTTACATAAAGGGAAGTCAGTTCAGAACAGTGTAGGACTCAAAGTATATATATGTATGTATTCCTTCTTCTGGAAAGAAAAGTTCCTGAATTCTGCTATAAATTTCCGGATCAAGTAAAGATAACCCCTCCCAGGTCACACTAGTAAAGCAAATCCCTCCCAAAAATGACCAAGTAAAGATAATCCACCCAGAAAGTAAGTAAAGTGAAGCAGTCTGACATAAGGATAAAAATTAAGAGAATCTTTTTTTAAAAAATGATTTATTTGAAAACAAAATTTATTAAAATTCATTTATTACAATGGATCAAGTAAAGATAAGCACCCCCAACCTTTTTAGTTAGCTTTATAAGGCTAACTAACGAAAATATCACTACTTAACCTAACCAATCGTTAGGTCAACTGTACGCCCTTGACGATTGGTTAGGTTAGGTCGTGATATTTTCGTTAGTTAGCCTTATAAAGCTAACTAAAAAAGGTTGGGGGTGCTTAACTTTACTTGATCCAAAGACTTTAATTAAAGCGGTATTGGCTGGCAAGTGTGTCGCAAAAATCATTGAAAACATTGTATTTGTGTCGTTCAAGCCACAAAAATTCTTGTAGGTACGTTCAGGAACTCTCGCTTACATCCAATCATCCGTTTAATTCTTAGTTTGTGCTTATTCCAGTAGCTTTCGACCGCCTGCGTATGCACACCAGTAACTCTATCTACAACTTTACTATCTACAACTTTACCAAGTAAAGATGATCCCTCCCAAAAAATGATCAAGTAAAGATAGTCCCTCCTTTTTCTGTTGGGAGGGATTATCTTTACTTGATCCAAATTTCCTACAACTAGTTGTTATCCCAGTTGTTACCCCATCCCACCTGTGATCATCACAGTCCAAACAAAAGCGTCCTTCTTATTCCTAAAATTTCGTCATCTACCTCCCCCCCCCTGTTTAAAAAAGAAAAAAAATCAGAATGGAAATAAAAACATGAAATTTTCTTCTGCATGTTGAAAATAAAAGGTACAGGAACGCCGTTCCGGCGTGTTTCCCAAGAAAAAAGCTATATATACTTGCTTTGTACACGAACAGCAAGTCGTGTTGATTTTACTAATAGATTTGAAGTATTTCACAATATGGTGCGAAGTTAATTTTTACCCGACTTGGCTGGAGATAAGATTTACATACTTTTGCTGAAAATGAATTAAATAAGTTGATAATAATTAGTTCATATTTAATTAACTATGAGGAATGAAACAATACTTCAGTATATACAGGGCCGCCAAGAGGGCGGGGAAGCCGGATAAATCCCCTGGCTCGGACCTCTAGGGGACCCGGAAAGAGGGGGGATAAAATCTAAAAATATTAATAAGGCAATTGATTAAATAACAGAGAGGAAATATAATTAATGAACATACATTCTTTAGAGATTATCATAGTCAAACTGAAATGGATAAAATATTATCTGCGGTCCACCAATGCCCAAGACCGACTGATAGATCTGGGAACCATTGTAATTGAAAGTCAGTTAGCCCGTACTTTAAATTTCATCAGAATCATTTACAACTTTGCTAGAGAGAGAAGGCAAAGAAAGTACACTTCTAATTATGAAAATCTTGCAGTAAACAATTGTCTTGCCTGCATGGACTAGTACTGCATTTGTAAATTGTATGGTGATACAATTAATATAATTGATTCGAAAAATAAAATGGTCATTTTCCTCCGAGTTGCTGGTTCATACTGTGTTTTGAATAGTGACTTGGACAATGGACATATAATCAGTTTGCTTGTTATGTATACAAAAAACATTCATAATAAAATACTGAGTAAACAGGGGGGTCCATATACCCAGTGGCGGTCCTAGCTTACATGACGCCCTGGGCGAACCTCACCTTCAGCGCCCCCTCCCCTGTTCGCCAACACACACACATTCGAATCCCCCCAAAATAAAGGACAGACATAACTCTTTCACAAAATAACTTTTTATTGGACTAATTGTTGGAACTTCAGAACCAAAACAAAGACTCAAATTTCTGAATTTTACAAATCCTTCATCACGTAAATAGAATAACTCACTTAAGAGAATGTAATTATGATACTATGAACAGGAAAAATACAAATTAAATTGCACAACTGCCATAAATAAACTATTTTTATTTATTTCTTTATTTATTTATTCTTATTTTTATTTTTATTTATTTTGCAGGCGCTCATGCCGCCCCTCCACAAATGCCGCCCTGTGCGGCTGCCCATATTGCCCATATGAGGAACCGCCACTGCATATACCAATCCTTCTCCGGGGCCCGTGCCAGCTCTCGGCGGCCCTGAGTATATAAAATTTTTAAAATTTAGTCAACACTGTACAAGAACCTTAATATTTTCTAAGGAAGTTATCCATCTAAATCGTTTTCTAATTGAGATGAAAGAAAATGAATATTCTGTGGGAAGCAAATTCATATTTTTTTCTTTCGGCACTATGGAGAGAATAATATATATATATATATATATATATATTATATATATATATATATATATATATATATATATATATATATATATACACACACACTCAGAGCTGTGCCTAGCGGCGCTAATTAGCGACGCTAGTTAATTATTAACGCATCCATTAGCGGCGCTATTTTTCAAACTAGTTAGCGGAACAGATAGCGCCGCTACATTTTTAGGTAATGTTAGGCGCTAACCGCTAAGCGCTAATATAAATTAAAATGAATAGAGTCAGGGGCAGATTTAGACCGTTTTCCACCGTCTTCCGGAAGACGGTCAGAATTTTCAGTGAATTTTTTATTATATGATATTTTAATAATATATAATATATATAATATTTAATTATATAATATTTTAATAAATATGTAATTTTCCAGTGTTTTATTTTTATATCTTTCATTTCATTTGAAAATATGTTTTAGCAACTTGAAAATGTATTTCTGCCAAAAAGATGATAGCGAAAATTTCACGATTTACAATAGTTTCGTACGCATTTTTTACTTTTCAAATTTTGGAAAGACGGTCAGCCCAGAAGGCTGGATCCCCCCGAGAGTCTTAGAATGGTATTCTCTATATTACGCTGATTTTTGTGCATAATGCTGAACGCAGAATGTATAATAATAAATAGTTTCCTGAACTGAGTATGTAAAGGAGGACAATGTCTTTCCAATAAATAAGTTTAATTATAAATATCAAATTAAGCAATTTTCTTGAATACCCAATAATCATTTTAAAGATATAATTTTGTTCCCATTTGACACTATAAAAGATAATAACAAATAGCGAACACATATAAATACATACAAATGCATTATTATTATTAAAAAATAGTACTTAGCTATACATTTCATAAAAATTAGCGCCAAAATTAGCGTTAGCGTTAACGCCGCTAATTTTAAAAACTGTTAGCGTTAGCGGCGCCATATTTATCAGTTACGCGCACAGCTCTGTATATATATATATATATATATATATATATATATATATATTAGTGATGGATCGAGTGGTCGGTTTTTCACAACCGCGGTTGCGGTTGTGTTTGCGGTTGTCGAATTTTTTCCAACCGCGGTTGCGGTTGCGGTTATCATATACTAGGAAAAATGCGTAATTATTAACTGGATTTAGCCACTATAGTGCGATTTAGCCACACTTGGTACATAATATATACTAAATAGTATTTTTTAGTAAATACCTTATGTTGAACACAAGTTTTGCAATACACCGCTACCGCTATTTGTGTGTTGCAAAACTTGTGTTCAACATAAGGTATTTACTAAATAAATACTATTTAAATGAAGTATATTCTAAACTTATATAGCTATTATGAAAGAATATGTCAAATTAATTAAAACCATATTTTGCACTAAGTGTGTTACCAGGATGAGGGACGAGGACCCATCGCACTGTTCATCCCACCTACCACTTTCCCCAGCCTCCACCCATTGGAAAGTTATGGATTATTATTCATTTGAAAAACTGATGTCAAACTTAATGACAGGCAGTGTGAATTTCAAGAATAATATTTTTGCTGCAGCCGTATGACGTCACGTTTAAGCACGCATAAGGAGACCCATCATTTTCTTTTTAAAAAAAGAAATATTTCTAATTAACCTTAAATTAAAATTAACTAAGCTTTTACAACCGCAACCGCACTTATGGAACGGCGGTTGCGGTTACGGTTGCGGTTGTGAATTTTTGTGCGGTTGTAGTGCGGTTGCGGTTGCGGTTATTCGATCCATCACTAATATATATATATATATATATATATATATATATATATATATATTATAGGGGTGTTGCTAGGCGTAAGCCAAAAAGTTTGTGCTTACACATTGATTTGGAAAAAAATAATGCACATTTAAAATGATTTTTTATGAAATCTAATTGGAAAAACAAATTATTTCCAACAGATTTGTTGGCGTTGCATCTCGAAGTTAACACCTACAGGATGTCAAGAGATATTCTAGGTGTATTTTGTATATAAAAGTGTGATGAAATGACATTGCAAATTGGGTGAGACTGGGATAATTAACAGGTATGGAAAGGATACTATTATAATTATAAGATGGAACAGGCTACTATTAATTATTACAAGTTGCAAAATACACTACTTTATCCCAATACTGTCTTTCTATTCTGTGCTCTGAATAAAAGTGAGTTTTTCATCTCAGTTCATTGAAGAACCATTGACTTCTACCCTAAATTCCTAATTTTTAGTGCACCACAGACTATCTACAGGACTCTGTATTTAATTTTTTCCTTCAGCTGTGGAAGGGGGAACAGCCCCCCTTTCACATCTTATCTCCACTCCGTGCTTCACACCTCGGTGCTTACACATTAAAAAGGGCTAGCTACGCTCCTGATATATATATCACCATTTTCGACAATTAATGTCTTGTTAATTTTAACTAAAGAGTCCAATCCTTTGTCCTTTGTTAACACCCATTATACAGTGAATATAAAGGTTCAAAGAAATAAAAAAGTTAAAATGAGCACTTTAATTGTATTGTTAACATTTGTTTACAATCCAAGATTTTATTCTTTGGAATGTTTATAATAAATTCTGTAGAATCTCAGAGTATATATATATATATATATATATATATATATATATATATATATATATTATATATATATATACACACACACACGAGGGGTGTCCGGAAAGTTTCCGGGAGTTTCGAGGACTGCATTTTACTTCAGATGATGTTCTCCAAAATGTCATTAGAACGTGACTTCGTCAGCAAAGCACGTACTTCTACCACACGGGGTTACACTCGCTGCCCACTAAATGGCAGAAGAGTGTCGATGCCAACTGCCTTACAACATCTGATCGACTTGACATTCTAACGACTAGTTATTATTAGGTTAGATTAAGTTAGGTTAGGTTAGGTTAAGATAGGTTAGGTTATGCTAGGTTAGGTTAGGCTGGGAGGACATAAAATATCTAGAGACGGGTCGGCATTACCGGGTTTGCGCTACCGGGTTGGTTTTTATGGACAGGTGTCATCAGGTGCCATCAAGGTAACAAATTCCTTCTTGGTTTCTAGTTCTTCAGCGCTGCCTTTACCGTTATATAATATTTATTTACTAAATATTATAGAATATAATATTTATAATATTATATTATATAATATAATATATAATATTTTTGCCTATATAATATTTATTAACAATATAAAAAGATTTACACTGCAAACATGTTCACATTCTAAGCAAATAATTTCATACACTAATTAATAACGAGTCCCTCACAACTACTTATATATACTGAATAAGCAAATTCAAAAAAAATAATACAATATATATATATATATATAAATATATATATATATATATATATATATATTATATATATATATATATATATATACATAGAGAGAGAGAGAGAGAGAGAGAGAGAGAGAGAGAAGAGAGAGAGAGAGAGAGTCACTTTGCAAATGAGATTTTTAATATTAATAATTATATTATTCACTTTTTAATTCATATTTTTCTTAATTATTAATTAGAGGAAAATTGAACTTTAATTTTTATATAAACTCGTATATATTTAATTGGGACATCGACCTATTTGAATAGAATAGAATAAATAACCTTTATTAATAATAATAAAATAAATAATTTTTTTTTCAATTTACAATGACATGAATAATTGTGAAGCTCGACTATTTATTTTATTTAATTTGGCCCTTTGAGGATTTGGTTTAAAATTTCTCTCTTACCAAATGATTAAATTGTCTGTGTATTTGTCACAGGTTAAATGGAAATGAAGAAGAAGAAGAACAACAAGAAGAAGGAGAAGGAGAAGAAGAGTGTGGGACAATAATTACTTTTATTTTAACATAATTCATATTCAAATAGTTTTATTTGTTTAAAACATAATTAAATATAGAATATTATCGTAATAAATATATAGAATTTGAAATTTTATATTTAAAAAAAAAGCGTCAGGTTTAAGGTAATAAAAATTATTGCTTTTCACGGTAAAAATGTACTTTTTATTCGTAACTCTTTTGTACGAGAGAAATCTCCTTAATGATATTTCATGGGTAAAGAATTAGGTTTTTGGAAGTAATAGTAATAGTTATCATCCCTTATGAGTTCCTTGGGCTTAAGTAGGTTTTAAGCATCTCAACATAAGACTCGTGTTTTTCTCGCTTGATTTTAGCGCCTGATACGATTCTGGATTTTTTTTTATGCAATGCTTAAAGGAACAGATTATATCTATTTTCCCAAATTGCGATCTTGTATAGGATGTAAAGGTGTGCAAGGTTGTAATAAGAGTGAAAATTATATATATTTAGGAATGTGGTCTGTACAATATGCGAGTGAAAAATAGGTAATTTATTTAATGTGCTCGATGTGGCCTTTGAAGGTGTTCATGTAAATACACCCAATACATTTATCTCATTGATTTTCTCTCATTCAGATGTTTTATAGTTTTAATAATAATAATGCTAATAATAATAATGATTAATAATAATAATAATAATAATAATAATAATAATATTTGCCTTATAAGGTCGAAATACAAATTTTCTAAAGTTTAAAAAAAATCCGTAATTACTTTTGATGCGCCAACTCACCAAGCGCCAACTCGCCAAGCGCAAGCTCGCAAAACCAAAATTCCACGCAACCTACTCCAGATGTTTCTGTCCTTCCAAGGGTTAGGTTAAGTTAGGTTAAGTTAGGTTAAGTTAGATTAAGTTATTTGACTAGAGTGCCGATGTTTTGGTCTTGTCGGCGGAATGGGTATACGTTCGATGCCAATGGGGAATATTTCGAGGTGTAAAGGAGATATTGTTGTTCTCTTCTTTAAAGTTCCATTTCATTCCAATGGGTATAGTAGTTTATTTGAAAGAAAATGTTTACGGAAACTTTCCGGACAACCTTTGTCTATATATTAGACTGGTACTGGTAACAAGATCTTTTTACGCTTGAATCCGAAATGAATTTATTTGGTACCCGCACAAGACAATACGTCTGACGCAGATTCGATTGGAAATTGGTCCCGCAGTGTATAAACCCTTCTGTGAAAGTTGGAGGCTGCATAAGGAGGAAATTGTAGACACCAATCGACCAAGGAAGTACTTCGGAGGAGACCTTAGGAAGGAAACAGGGAGTGCTTGAACTTCCGTTTCTCTCGTCACTGTCCTCCTTAGCTGATCTTTTTCCGTGTTTCATCTAACCTGTGAGCAGTCCAGCATGCTCTCAAACATACCGTTCTCCCTCTATCCTCCACTACACATAGGCCTACATGCATCTTACACACACTACACATTCTTTTCAAAATTAGAAAGAAGGTATAGTTTTTAACAGCCTCGGAGACCTTCATTTCGACTATTTTCTTTTCCTTTCATGGGGCGGGGGGGGGCATTTTTTGAGAGCATTCGCTCTTGACCACCTCCTTCCCACATAAAAAAAAATAATGGCATAGGGTTGTTTCAGGCACTCGAGACACTGTAAAATCAACGGTGATATGAAGAAAGAACAATACTGTGCCATCTAAACTTCACCGTGCTACACCAAGTGCGCCAACACTCCATTCTCCAACAAAATAATGACCCAAAACGCTTCACATGAACTGAAACATATAGAAGGACAGAACGTTCTGACCATTAAGAAATTACACCACCTGACCTGAATCCAATTAATAGTTAATGGTCATTGTTCACATTTGGAAAGGAAGAAGCCAATCCTAACAACTCATTGATCTGTGGAAAGTGACGGAACAAAGCTCGAACAATGCCACCCAAGATAATATCAATAAATCAGTGCCAAAAGGAGTGGCTGGCTCCTGTATTGGCTACAAAAGGAAAGTATGCAAAATATTAATTATAGAATTTATTTCCAACTTGGTTTTTCCATAATATTTATATACTTTTCTTATTAAATTATGATTTAATAAAGGTTTGTCGCATTTTTCAAGTATTTTTTAACTGTCATGAAAGAATCAAAGTGGATTCATAAATTTGAATCTCTCTCTCTCTCTCTCTCTTTCTGACAGACCAATATGGGAAATAGTAAAAATACAAACTGGAAATAAAATACAATGAAAATTTAAGTACTAAGAATAGTACTTAAATATATATATACATACATACACACACACACACACACACAGTATATATATATATATATGTAAAACATTATTTGCCTATTAAATCTGCATAATTTTCGAAGTTATATTGTTGTACCGTGAAAAGTTTTGTTAATTTACAAGTTATAAGAAACGTCTTAAGAATAAAATACACTAAAATATAATTATGTTGAAATATTTGTAAATATTTTGCTCTTATTCACTGTTTGCTCCCAAGTTTTAAATATATTTTAAACTCGAATTTAACTCACATATTTTATATAATATATACGATATATATATATATATATATATATTATATATATATATATATATATATATATATATATATATATATATATATATATATATATATTAGGGTGTTTCATAAATTAAAAGTTTGGAAAAAATTTTAATCCACATGGATCCCCTTGTTCCATTTGCTGAGGAGACTGATAAACCGAAGTATTAATTCAATAGTTTAAAGTTTACGGGTCCCCAGTTTGATGCTCTTGCAGATCATAAACGGAAAAAATTAAACAAAAATCTGTCAATGAATTTTATTCAACAAACGAGTACCATTTCACTACACATTTTCACAAAGATACAAAAAACATAACCACTTCTTGCGAATCATTTGTCCAGGAAATCCTTCTTGGTTTTATTCGGGTATTTCGCCCTATGCTGCATCACAGTTTTGAGCAAATACTGCTTCTGCTCTTCGTTCTTCGTCAGAGAACAGTTGAACTCTTTGGTGAGCGCGATGGCTCTTTCGGCCCGATCGTTGACGACAGAGATTTTGTTAACAGTTGCCGCTGCTTGCTTGAAGCCCTCTACTTCAGTCCACTCGGCAACTGGCTTTTTCAAGAATTCTGTGTCCAAGTCGAAAGACAGTCCCCGCACGCGCTCTTCCATCCTGTGTTCCTTGACCAAATCCAAGCAAACTCGCGCTATCTTCTCGCCAGTTCCGGACGTCACCTTAGGAACGCCGAGCAACTTCTCCTTGCCGTCGCCAGAGACGAGGACGGCGATCCGGTCAACGCTCTCCTTCCATTGCTCATTGTCAGGTAGGAGCTTACCGTCCCAATGCAAGACAAGAGGCTGACCAGGACAAACTTCGTCGGATTGATAACTTTCAGCAGCCACCTTCCTGAGAGCCTTGCGTGTGCGGTACATGGTACTGGCAGAAATGGACAGTTCATCCAAGTCAAAACCTAGTGATTTAGCCGCTGCAGCGTACGACATAGCTGAATCGCGGTACGAAATATTCAGCCGATCGTAGGTAGTCGTCACATCCTGTGAGATCAGATTCCTGCGTCGCTTCTTGGTATTTCCCTTGGAGGAGGATGGAAAAACTTCCACGGTTGGGTCAACGACATCTGAGTCAGTCTCTGACGAAGTTGAAATCACTAAAGCCCCCGTATCTTCTGCAGCTCCTTGTTCCTTCCTGGCCTTCTCCTGTTGTTCCTTAATCTTGTCCAGCCTCTTCCTTTTCCTAATCTCCTTATAGTGAAGCTTCATGTCAACAGGGCCCATGCTGCAGGAATTTGGATCTTCACGCTGCATGTCGAGAAAGTGGATGTCCTCCTGATTCTTCATCATTTCCTTAGCCTGTGAATGAGCAATGTCCATGATCTCCTTCGCTATTGCCTCCTTGAACATCGCCTCCTTCACTCGGAAGGACTCTGCTTTATGTGACTTGTGCTTCACAAGCCGGTCGTATTCCTTGAGAAGGGATTCTATCTTCCTCAAGGCCGAATCTCGACGCATCATGGGGATTCTCGCTCTCTCCCAAAATATGAGACAGGCATCCAGGCACAGGTTCAGGCATTTAGTACGTCCAATTTTTGCTCCTTTTGGTGGTAAAAGTACTTTTTGAGTACTTGCAACTGAGTTGGAAGGCCACTTGATGTGATGTTCGCATCCGTCTGGCCAATAAGAAACACTTCTGTTTTCGCTCTGGTAGACACCTGGAAAAGAAAACAAACTAAATAATTCCACAGAAATAATTTCACATCGTAATTAATTTCATTAATTAAATAAAGAAAAGCAGTAACTGGGACTCGAACCAGTGTCATAGCCGTTTGGCGGCATCGCTCAAGTCGGCGTACACAGCACGCTATCCACTACACCATCTAGGGAGTGGATAGCGTGCTGTGTACGCCGACTTGAGCGATGCCGCCAAACGGCTATGACACTGGTTCGAGTCCCAGTTACTGCTTTTCTTTATTTATAAAACTGATACGTGTACACTACGTTCTCCTTGACAATTCATTAATTAAATAAATTTCAATACCGCAGTAAAATTACATTAATTAGTATCATAAATAATTACCAGCTTAGTTGTCCAATATGCAACAGACTAATTAATTTCATGTGATATTAATAATAAATATCACTACCACAGTAAAATGACAGAAATTAAATAATAATAAATTTCAATACCACAGTAAAATGAGATAATTAGTAGCATATATAATTACCTCCATAGTTGTCCAATAGGCTATACAACACGAACCGCTCAAGTGACGAAGAAAACCGTCTTCACTGCAGGCAGGCGAGAAATGAACTGACAAAAAGTCGTCAAAGTTGGGGACCTCTAAATGCAGCGCGATCTGGTCCAAATTTGCACAAACGTGTTTTCTTGTTCTTTAGAATACGGAGAAACGTGTGGATTAAAACTCCAAGCTCATTTTTATTTTACCCTATAGGTATGAAACACCCTAATATATATATATATATATATATATATAGTTTTATATTTATTGATATATAGATTTTACGTTTCAATAAATGGTTTATCTTCACAGGATACGCTAATCAAGGACTTCTAAACATCATGGTAGCCTTTTCACCAAGAAAACAACTAGGTTTATAATTTTAACCAATATTCCAAGGCCAAGGACAATATACTTCTGTTTTATTACATTCTTTAACGGCTTACCTCAAGGTGATCTTTCCCAATAGGAGCGTAGTTTGTATAATATCAGAAAGGAAATCCTTATGTCAGTTTGTTTACATTTAACGAGAAAGTATTTCATATGATAGTAAATACGAACAAAAAAAAAATCTATGTTAAATTTCTTATATTTCTCCCATGACGATAACTTTCCACTCAATGTCATTCTCATTCTCAGTTGCGGTCTACAAGTGAGAATGTTCGAAGTTCAAATTCTAGATTTAGGAAAAAGAGTTTTCTTGATTTGGGAAAGAATGTTACTCGCCATTCCCATTCGCGGCAGAGACGCCAAATGAGAATGACTAATATTACTTAATCTTATCGAACTTATCCTAACCTATCTTTAACTTAACCCGAACCAAAATGCGAAAGCTGTGGTTGAGAATGAGAATGTCCTGAAATGGGACTAGATCGATTTGAGAATTACCGCCTTTTGATATTCTCATTCGCGGATTTCTCACTCTTGGGCCCGGAATCAAATGAGAATGACATTGAGTGGGTGCTACATATATAAATACCTTTTACTGTAAAGCGTAGTTCTTTTTATAGTATTCAACAGACACCTAATCTGGGTGTCAGGATTAAAAAGCGCCAAGTCTATGTGTACAGTATGTCTGTGTCGACGTGGCGCTTTTTAACCTTGATACACAATATAATAATAATGTTTTCCGTATATGTAATGCTCATTAACATTTATGAACTTGCTTGGAATGTTAATGTTAAATGATAAACATAAATACGTCTCATATTCCTACAAAAATGCATTAATTATAATTATTTGACCTTTCTGGATTGCTATTCGATTGCTCTGGAATTTAATGTCATTTTATTAACAGAGCTCGCCGTGACTTAGTAGGTATAACACCGTTTCCCTATAAGCGAAGTGAAGGCACTGAGGTCGGGAGTTCAACTCCCGAGAGTGTTGGTAATAATAACTTACGAGTTAGCGCAATGAGCCGCATTAGTTGGCCTGAGCGCTGTGTCAGTTTCTGGCCCTTCTAACACATTATTATTAATGTCATCTTATTGCTTCTGATTTGGTTGGTTAGTTCAGTTTTACGTCCTTCAGTCACGAAGGGTCATTGAAATGGTGGTTCGGAGTTATCTGATTATCTGGTCGAGTGTTCTGCGTAATCGTTATTCAACCAGTTCAGTCGATGAGTGTAGCAGTAACGCTATATCAGACGAGAAAATTTAAGCATAGCAATTTGAGGGTTATCATTACTCCACAGAAATCCCGTTTGTAAGGATAGTCCCAAGCCAGTCTGAGAAATGGGGAGGGGTGTGCAGTGACGGTCCCACTGCACATAATTTATTTGGTTCGACTTTTCAGAGCGAACTTATTTTTTCCGGTTTGTGGCGTTACCTCATTTGGACGAAGGACTTTAAACGGAAATACCATCCAACTAGTTATGAAATGTTCAGTCGGTTCGATACTGCCTCCAATCCAGTTTCTCATACTCAGTTGGAATAATAATACTCAGTGAGAAGTGCTAGAAACTGGAACAGCGTTCAGACCAGACGAACAGAGCGGCCCATTGTTCTAACTCCTGGATTATTATTAACCAGCACTATCGGCAGTCAAACCCCCGACCTTGTCTTTACTTTGCTGGAAAGGGAAACGTTGTTATACCCACTGAGCTACGGGGGCTGGCTGGGTTAAAATCCTTGATTCCGCGAGGAATTACTGAAGTGGCTGGTGACTTCTCGCTCCAAAATATAATAAAAAATGTTTGGTTGAATGGAAAAGCAAGCGACTAATATGTAGTTTTGGGGCCACCAGATTGTTGACAAAGTTTAAAGTCACATCCACTTCATACTTGATTCTAGTAGGGTGAATATTATGCCCGGGTTAGACGTACGCTAGGTTAGGTGGTAGTACAAGAATAATTAGCAATTTCCCACGTCATCAACTTTCGGCCAATCGGGGGTCACGGGCGTGGCTTCAACTTTGCCTAAAACCATATGGCCGCAAAACTACATATTTATCAAGTAAACAACTTCAACTAATGAGGTAATATTTCTGTGTAGGAATAATTTTCAAAATAATGTATGCTATATTTGTAGCTATATTATGTATTTGTCTATTAAACGTAACCTCTAAATCTTCGATATATGTCTTTGCGTATGTGTGTATTAAAATAACCTGATAATTTTCAAGTTATGCGAATACAACATTTAATACCGAAGGAATGAGGTCCTTGTAGTACTATTAAGCTCTTCTATACAACTACTACTACTACTACTACTACTACTAATAATAATAATAATAAAATTATTTACGATTTACTTTTATAAAGAAAAAGTCCTTGAGATGTAACAAATATCCGTACAGATAATAATAATAATAATAAACTTAAGAAATTGGTAACAACATAAAATGTCCGGAAACGCAATACCGGATGTAAACGAGTATAATGAGCGATTACTTACTTCTGATGCCACAACTCGAGCATATAATTGCTATTTCCGGAGATAATTTGATTAATTGTATAACGATACGCTTTAGGGACATTTTGGCTTTACTCCAATATTTTAGGGGATTTTTGCTTCTGTTCCACCTTTTAGGGAATTTTGATTACGTCATTATTATTATTATTATTATTATTATTATTATTAAAAGTTGTTTTTTTTTTCAAATCTGCTATTGAAGGAGTACATTGAAGAGCTATACAACAAATTAGCCAAAGTCTCATACGAATAATTGCGGCACTCACAAAACAAATCTTAAGATCCAGCTGGTTCATTATGGTATACCCTGTATCCACAGTTATGCTTACTGAAGTGAACGAGAATATTTCATTCAGCCATTGGTGGTCATGCAAAGAAGAAGAATTAGGAAACTTTTTAATTAATAACAAGTGTAACTAATTTAATTAATTTAATAGGCTGCTCGTGAGGCTGGTTCGAATTCTACGTTAAACTGTAGGTCTAAAGTGGAGTGACAAGCTTGACTTTGGTCAGAATGAGCAAGTCGGGCGGAAGTAAAACCAAGGTTAACCAAAACCAAGGTATATTCATCAGCTAACTATTATCCTTTTATCTTCTGTTCTTGCCTAATTCTGTTCACACCTTCTTTCCCCCTCCCCCCCCGCCAACCCTGTTCCATTAATTCTCTCAACACATAAATGAGATTTATTATTCCTGTACAGTCACATACTGTATTTCTTCTACAATATCAAGTTATTCAGTGTTACACATAGATTTTATACGTTTACAATAAAATGTTTGTGTAATCTTAGCTCGTATATATATATATATATATATATATATATATATATATATATATAGGGTGTAACAAAAGTCCGTTCTCATAGGGAAATCTTTTTCCGATATTTTATTTAGCGACGAGACTTGTTTTCATTTAAATGGAACAGTGAATAGCCACAGTTATCGTTACTGGAGCGACGAGCATGTACTGGATTAATTGGTAAGTTGATTGTATTGTTTGTAATATACTGTATAGTTAAAACTATTTTCTCGTTCAATTCTGTTATATCTTATTTCCTTATGAGAATGGACTTTTGTTACACCCTGCATATATATATATATATATATATATATATATATATATATATATATATATATATATATATATATATATATATATAATCTCCGGTTATTAGTCCAAGTTTTAGGTTATTTCATATATTATCCTTTACTTGATCTACCATTGTCTTTATACCTAATTTTACACAATTTATATCCATTTATATTTTAATATACTGTTGAAACAATTTCAGTGTTGTACATTGTCACCAGCGTCCGTAGCTCAGTGAGTAACAATTTCCCTCTGTGCGAAGTGAAGACACTGAGTTCGGGGGCTGACTTCCGATAGTGTTGTTAACTATTAATATTCCAGGAGATACGGCAATGAGCGGCGTTTATCTGGCCTGAGAACTGTGCCACTTTCTGTCAATTCTCAATCATTATTCTGCAGTCTAAAATGATTTGTCAAATAACTTCATTTTGGCCGTAAATCATAAAATTTGCTTGCGGATGGCAATTCTATGCTGATCCATATCGATACATTTCTCGTTACATCCATTGCATATTCTTTGTACAGTCGATTAAAAGAGTCCTGTCTTGAAACTCCCAAATATTTCTTACTGATGATAAATATCGTTAAAAACATGGAATTTCACCACAGGACTTTTTTTTAAATTAAATAAATAAATACATAATTACTTTGTACGAGGAAAATAAAAATCTTTAATCATTTTATGAATGAGATATTCGCTCTAAAATTCATTGTGAAAATTAACATAATTGAAGTATTTTTAAGTTTTTGCTTGACATCGCGTCATCTTTATTGAATTATTCTTCATTGAATTATGTCAGATTCTGAATTTTAAAAAATGTAAAAATCTAATTTAGATTTTATATTTATTCAGTAAATCTTCGATAAAGATAAACCATTTTGCCTAAACGTTAAATAATTAAATAGTTTAATAAATTATTTAATAAATAGCTAAATAATTTACCCATTTTATATATATATATATATATATATTATATATATATATATATAAATGCACACACACACCACACACACACCTTGCTTTACCTTATATATACACACACACAGTATATGTATATATATATATATATATTATATATATATATATATATATATGGGTTGTATATAATAAATGGAAGACTTAAATTTATGGAAATGAAGGATTTAGGTAATTGAAAATAATGTGATATATGACATGGTGAAAAATATTTTTAGAATATCAAATTACAGCTTTCTCCTGAATCCTATTCATCATGTGGTCGGGTTTTTTTTTTTTCCTTTGGATGGGATGTTCTTAAAGTAGAAATAGTGAATCTTCAATTTTTGTTGCGAACCGATATCAAAAAATGCTCTGGAAACGTTGATCCTTTTTACGATGGAGGGAACGGCAACTTTAATTTGGAGTATACCAAAAAAACGTGCAATAAGGTATGAGAAAATGAAGAATAACACTGTTCAACAATGATTTTGTCTTAGGAAAAAGTTTTATGTCATTGTTTTATAGAGTTTTTAACGCTGATTATAATAATGGTCTTATTATTTTCCTATCACGTATAGTTTTTGAGAATTTTTCATTTTTTGTTTTGGAAAACAGGTTTGTGACTAAACTATGCTTGATAGGTGTGTTGTTCTGTAATGTGTTGTGATGTTTGTCTTATTACGTCGCGTGTATTGCTACTCTTATAGTATGTGTGATGTTAATAATAATTTTAATACTTTGTATAATATTTAATTAATTATATCCAATATACAATATTATACATATTAATATTATACATATTATATACAATATACAATAATTGTATAATATATTTTAAGATTTCATGGAAACTATACGTGATACGCCAAAATAAGTAACATTTTCGGAATCAGCAGCAGCGTCGACTTCATATAGACCAACTTTGTCTGTTGCTGAGACAGAATAAAAGTAAAAAATTTGTTGTTCAGTGTAATCAACGGATAACAGTAGCAAAAACATCCATATAAAGCCTTTGGTGTGACAAGTATGATCTACTGCTTCCTCATAAACGAAGGGAAGACTGTGAGTTCGGGTGTTCGACTACTGATAGTGTAGATAATTTGCTGGTATTTTGTGGGAACGAAGAGAGTACATACAGTGAAAAAAAATATATAATAGTTTGTGTGAACAAATACAGAAGTAATCGCCAATTTGAGTACTGGCAATGTTACATTTCGTTATAAGAGCCATTTTATGGTTGGCAAAAGTGGTTGTTTTATTGCGCAGTACCATGTAGTTTAGGTTAGGTTAGGTTAAGTGTAAATACAGTACCATACAGACCGATACACATCCATATTTATCCGTTCACCATGCATACACGTTCATATATCATGTTCCCCACGCATACAAATTCATATATGCCCATTCATCATGCAAATACGTTCACATATCCACACTCACCATACGTACACGCTCATCCAAAGTGCGCTAATAAAATTCCCGCAACCAATTACATTTTTTAACTATTGTTGATTTCACCAGAAAAATTCCCTATTTTTTCCATATTTTTTCCATTAATTTTACAGTAATTATTGGGTAATATTACAGAAGTCACATTACTGCCTTGTTGTTCCTGCGCACAATTCTGTTCGCTCGTTTCAGTGCTTTGGTTTTAATATGATAACGCCTTTTCTGCTTGAGGATATTCATGTAAAATTTACAGTATAAAAGCACTTACTATTATGAAGAAAGTTATAAAATGATGGTAAATGGATGAGGGAGAAATTTTTACAAGAAATTTTTACATAAAAATTTTTACGAGACAATTTGGAGAAATTAAGTGTTGTTATAGTTCAAACTCCGATTTTGCTAGTAATAATTATCCATGGCCTGAGCACTGTACCAGTTTCGGGTCGTCCTCTCTGATTATATTAGTATACCTTCTGTGTAGGTAAAAATTTAAAACTGTTTTATGAAGTATAATTATACGATACACTGTATATACCTGGGGTGCCACTTCCGCCCGAATTGTTCATTCTGACGGAGGTCAAACTTCTTCTTACTCCACCTTAGACCAACGGCTTAACGTGGAATTCGAGCCTCAACCCGCCATGGAAGTCTTAGCCCGGACTCGATCCCGAGAACTTCTAATCGACAGCCCAACGTTTAAGCCACTAGGCCACCCAAGCAGGTCGTTGTATATATATATATATATATATATATATATATATACACGCTCACGTAACGCGGTTTATAAATCGACTGTTGATACATGGTTGATATCATTGAAATGCACTTGATATTTGTGACAGTTCAGAAATTAATATTGATGTACTGTTGATGCAACAATATGTTGATAAAATGCTGTAAAATACAATCATTATTTCCAAATATACATTTTCTTAAAAGTTGATGACGATATAGTTTAATTTCACTTTTCCGTTTCAACCCAATTTCGCTCTAGAAATATCGATATTGAATTTTTTTTTTTTTCGAAATGGTCAGGTCACAATCGTTTCACTAATAAAAGGTTGATTCATCAATATTTCTTCATCATTATATCGATATAAGTGTGCATTAAATAACATATATATATATATATATATGTGTGTGTATAACAAGGTTAATAACAATATTTTTATTGTAATATTTATTCACATTCCTCAAAGTACATTTTTATACAATGATGTCTATACTCGTATAAGGTTTTATTTCCGAATTTCACAAAATATTTACACATTTTTCCTTCGCGCGATATAATACATGTAAAACATACGATAACACTGATATACAACTGAAGCTTCATGTCGATACTAAATACTCTTTACTACAATAACCAATTATTATTATTATTATTATTATTATTAATGTAGTAGTAGTAGTAATGTGGCAATTAACAGCTGGTAGAAAGGAAAGGTTGTTCATTAGGGCAGTAAATGTTTGACCTCACGTGACCATGGATAACCTTACTTTATCGAAACGGTGATTTGATTATTTCCCACTCAATGTCTTTCCCATTCCCACTCCCGATCCCCAAGTGGGAATGTTCGTAGTGAGAATTCCAGATTTGGGGAAAAGAGTTTCCTGATTTGGGAAAGAGTAAAATCAGATTATGACGCAATGGTGATTCGAATGATATTTTTTATGAAAAATCTAACTTAAAACGAGAAATCCTACAATAAGAATGGATCGATTTGAGAATTGCCTCATTTGCAATTCCCATTTTCGGAATTCTCATTCTTGGACAAAGGCTGAAATGGGATCGACAATGAATGGAAATTAAAAAACCTATGATTTATATTCACTGACCAACATCGATCATCAATTCATCACCGCCGCCCGTCGTGGAAAAGTGGATAACACTATTTTCCCTATAAGCAAAGTTATAACACGGAGGTCGGAGGTTCGACTCCCGATGGTGCTGGTAATAATAATCTAGACATTAGCGCAATGGGCCGTACTAGTTGGCCTGAGCGCTGTTCCAGTTTCTGACCCTCATCACTGATTAATTATTAACATTTACCATCTATAGTCTCTTCCCTTTAACAAGCAGTGAAGACATAGCTTGTATTTTTATTACTAAATATAGTTTTTAATATTTCGTAATATATTACCTTGAACAGATTTACTAAGAAATAATATATAAGGGGAATTTAATCCATTTAATCCAACCCTTACTTATGCTACATTATATATATATATATATATATATATATATATATATATATATATATATATATATATATATATATATATATATAACTCACAATACAAATTAAATAATAAAAATAAGTTTATTGATTCTATTTATCAAAAATTTAGGGTTTGATTAAAGATCTCTTGTAAAATATTCTCCGTCTTTAAAGCCTGAGTCATTATTACAGTATAATTACAGTATAAAGTAAAAATACGTTAAATGACTTCATATGAATTTATTTGCTCAATATTATTTAATTTACACAAATTTTTACAGTTTTTCGTACATAACTTTTGTCCATAAAATACCAGAAGCGATTTTCTCTCTCTCTCTCGTGCCAATAAAGTCTATTTTTAAGTCTATTTTTATCATTATCATCATTATTATTATTATTATTATTATTATTATCATTATTATATATATATTTTTTCATGGGCAAACTATTATAAGATATTTTGCACATCCATCATCATGAAACGTATCTTATTAACCTTTTAACAGCCTTAACATTACTTTAAAACTATATGGCGAGATCTTTATATAGGATTGGAGTCTATGTCCTCGTGTGCGGAAGTGAGGGGAAAATGGATTGAAGGGGAGAGTGATTTTACATCCGTTACGGATGTAAAATTATATTAGTGATTTTGTGATTCAATTATTTCCTCGCAATTGTTGCGGGGTAAAATCGAATTTTTTTTTATAGCATTAATTCGGTAGTGTTGCATTGCATTTAATGTTGATTTGAGTAAACGAAAATATAAGTACGGAGGACAGCTGCTAAAACTGAAAGAAAAATGAGGGCCAAGGTGGCCCATAAGTCCCAATTGGTATAATTAAAGCGAAAATACCAAAAATCAAAGTAAAAAGTTTATAATAAGTTTAGAAATATTTATTAATTATTAAAAGGGAAAATATAAGAATCTCGACAAATATTCTTTCCTTAGTAATCGATTCATGGACTCATTCATGGACTCATTTACGAAGAAATCAGGGAGTACTTAAAGTATTCCTCGAAAATGTGATCAGAGATGCAGTAACCTACACTGATTACGTCAGTGTGAGCTCCGCTAGATGGATTTTCGCTTTAATTATAATCAATTGGGACTTTTGGGCCACCCTTTATGTACAGCGTGTTGACAAAAGAAAATAAACACCTTTGTTTTGTTTTTTCATAGTTTTTGATTTGATAATAAAAGTCAACAAATAATAACAGATTTATTGCATAAATATATTTAGAATCGTGTTGCTTTCCACTTTCCATTATTTGAAGCTGACACACGTTCTGGCATTCCATTGATAAGCTTTGCCATTTGTTCTTAAGGACAATCATCGTGGTGTCTATTTACTTTTGTCAACACTCTGTATATTATAAAACGAATAATATCTTTAAAGAAATCGATGTCAATTTGTCGTTACAGAATCTTGAACAAGAGACGACCTTCGAAAGTGGATTTGGAATGTCGACAGCAAGAATTAAGGCCAAGCTGACTCTCACGATAAGTCGAAAGCGAGCAAAGCGATAAAGTTTCACAAAAACTAAGAAAATTTCGCAAATGTTACAGAATTGGTGAGAGACAAATCATATGCAATTTTGGCGTGTAATAATAACCGGTTAGGAGGACCAGAAACTGGGACAACGCTCAGGCTATACTAATGCGGCCCATTACGATAACCCACGAATTATTATTACCAGTACCATCGGGAATCGAATCCTCAATCTCAGTGTTTTCACTTCGCTTAGAGGAAAATGCTGTTACCCACTGAGCTACGGGGGCCGTCTATAATGCGCGTGCTTAGTGCTACAAATTTAACTGAATTTTGTGATTTTCTCCCTTGGTTCAATTTATGTACACTCTAAATAGTACTAGACGTTTGGTTATATATATGAAACGTCTACTCGACATGTCATAATGAACTTAGTTTTCTGAAATGAATAATAGCTATTTTGAAATGTTTACTTAATATTTGAAATAGCTGTAAATGGTGTTTAAAAGTCCAAATATATAAAGGCGTAGAAATTAAACATTTTATTTGTATAATAAGTTAGTTTTCTATTATTTGCTCCTAGACGCATGCGCATTGGGGTTAAAATATTTTGAAATTGTGACGCAGTTTGTTTAGTGTTTGTATTTTTAGGCTATCTCGAAAAGAGGAGAAAACAATTATTATATTTGTGCGTTTATTAATTTATTCCATGTAGGCTAAGATCTTCATGCATTTATTAATTTCATTTATTTGGCAAGGTGTTGTCTAGTAAGTCTTTCAAGCTTAAGAACCAGCCTGTAACCCTGAATCCTGAGCCTAGCCCTAGAGTTAGGCCTCTTGATACACGGTAGGCCAGCCCTAGGTTCACTCTTTAAGTTACACAGCTTATACTTGAGAAAAGATACGGATCACCTGAAGATCAGGGCCCTCAGCCTTCTTTAGTTAGCCTTATAAGGCTAACTAACGAAAATATCACGACCTAACCTAACCAATCGTTAGGTCAATTGTACGCCCTTGACGATTGGTTAGGTTAGGTCGTGATATTTACGTTAGTTGCCTTATAAAGCTAACTAAAGAAGGCTGGGGGCCCTGATCTTCAGGTGATCCAAAGATACCAATAAATTAGAGAGAGTTCGGGTTAGTAGAACTAAAATGAATCCAGAACTGAGAAGTAAAATATATGAGTAAAATTAGCTGAACTTAGATATGTATTAATTTGAAAAGCGTCCACTAATATGAGAACTAATTCGAGTAATTAAAACTGATAAGTGACTCTGATAATGTAAATTACAGGGCGTTATTTGATAAGGATACGTAGTCAATTACAAGAAGAAATAGCGGATCACCGAAGATCAGGGCCCCCAGCCTTCTTTAGTTAGCTTTATAAAGCTAACTAACGAAAATATCACGACCTAACCTAACCAATCGTCAAGGGCGTACAGTTGACCTAACGATTGGTTAGGTTAGGTCATGATATTTTCGTTAGTTAGCCTTATAAAGCTAACTAAAGAAAGCTGGGGGCCCTGATCTTCAGGTGATCCGAACTAGCTATAAATTGAAAGTCAAAAGTTACTAAGAGTAATGCTGTGAAGCAATTCTTTTCATATAAAGTTAAATTTATACTTAAACTTAAAGTTAAATTTCTTAAACGTTCATGCATTAGACATTTTATTGTTAAACAATTCACTAGACATTTTTGATTAACCTCTTCAATTGTTTAAAAAATTAGGACAATTTAGACATTTCAGTTGACTTACTGAAATGTCTAACAAAATGTTTAATTAATGTATTAGACATTTCAAAATTTACAAAACTAGGATCATGAAACATTTAACGAAACGTCTACTTCTATATAGAGTGTTTTTAGCTCCTTTACACATTTCAAAGATGAATCAACTTTCGAAATTGTGTGTGATAATCACCAAGATTCCTTTGTGAATCTGTATTCACTATAGTAAGGTCAATGATAGACTCTTTATTGTTGAAAGAACATTGCGACTGTGTTCAGATGCAGTACAGAAAAGCTTTAGAAATACATTCATGCCTCAACGTAAAGACGGGTTTTCCGATGGATTAAATTTTGATTTTGGACAACATTCAATTTAACCCATGTCAGATTGCTTACTTAGCAAAAAGCAGTTTTCATTCGTATAAACATCAAGCGTCTACATACATAGTATAAAATGAAGGAACAAATCTAAACACATACATTCTGTTATTTGATTCAACAGTAATTAATAGTTAAGTGTTAGAAATTAATAAAAGAATAATAACATATTAAGAGCAAAATAAAACAAAACTCTTTACGAAGCTCGTTCAATGTTGCATTACGTTGGAGAGATGCAACATCACTTCTTGAAATCATTTGAAAGTATAGACCCCGTGGCACATTCAGGCACTAATAAATGCCAAAAGAGGCACTAAAATGGAGTATCAGATTATTAAATAACTCTTTAGAAACAAATTTCAGCTTTTATTTATAACTGTACAATCCTTCAAACGCATTTAAGTTTTGCAAATTATTAGAAATGCATTTTTTAATGCTTATTTTAATAATTTGGCTATGGACTATCTATCAATCTATCTATCTATCTATCTATCTATCTATCTATCTATATATATATATATATATATATATATATATATATATATATATATATATATATATATGACAAATTATTTCACGAAAGTGACACGTGAAAAGTATTTATGATGAATAAAACCACGAAGGAAAAAGAAACACAAAGGGGTGCTCAAGCGCTTTCGTCTAATGACATCCTCAGGAACACTCAAACACTCCTCAGTGTTCCTGAGGATGTCATTAGACGAAAGCGCTTGAGCACCCCTTTGTGTTTCTTTTTTCCTTCGTGGTTTTATTCATATATATATATATATATATATATATATATTTATATATATATATATATATATATATATATATATTTATTTATTTATCTATCTATCTACATATATATCTATCTATCTATCTATCGAGATCTCTATTGATAAAACAAAATGAAGCTAAGTAACAAATAAATATACAAATGGTCACATAATTCATTGTTCACTTACTAACTTTGTTCAAATTTTGCAATTAAGATGTTTGTTCTATCTGTCCTACTTTTTTTTTATATTTTAGCCAGCCTTTAATTTTTTTTTATCCCCAATCCTACACATCTTTTGAAAATCTTACACTACAAATATAGTGAAACGGGAAAAATATACTTTTTTTCTATACACTTTTAAAAGTAGTGTTTTAAAATTAACTAACCGGGGCAATCCGACTAGCTTCCATATGCAAAGTAATATACGAGTGTTTTCAATTTATACTATTCTAAGTACGGTCATACAACTCAAAGTACATTAAAATGTGGTACTCTACGCACAAGTAATTGAGTGTTATGTAAAGGTTAAATAGGTAAAACTCACCTCTTTTGAGATTGTATTCGATACGTTGTAATACCCTTACGAAGTTAATTACAAAGTCCACAATTACATGGGAGCAGTTTTCTGCTATAAATGCTAAATCTTCATAAAGCTTCATTGTACATTACATTTTACTATGAACAGACAATTTTGACGGTTGTACATGATTAATTATGACATCTATACATTTTCACATAGTCTGAGTCTAAAGATTAAAAAAAAATACATATATACGATATGGGTTAAGAAATGTCAATACTCATTGACATTTCTTAACCCATATCGTATATGCCTACCACTCTGCCGAGCGTTAATAGATGGCGCAGTGGAGCTCAGGCTCATAGTTGGTGGAGCCCATTGCCCGACATTCAGCTTTACCTCTCCCGCGATGAACGAGAGGCGTCTCTTAACCGAAGAGAGAAGGCGGGGAGCGAGTTCAGCACTTCAACTCAATTTACTGAAGCGAAACAGCTTGGACTCCGCGACAACATGGTATGGATTATCTAAACACATATTTGTATAGCTGTACATCAGCAAATGCATGAAAGTGAAAAACAAGTAGTAGAAGCCAAGCAGTACATCAACCAACCAAACAGTACATCAACCAATCGTTGGTTGATGTACTGTTTATGCATTGTTGATAGTAATAATAATCAGTAAGGAGGGCCAAATATTGGCACAGCGCTCAGGCCAAACTAATTGTGGCCCATTGCTCTAACTCCTGGATTATTATTACCAACACCATTGGTAGTCCAACCCCAGACCTCAGTGTCACTTCGCTTATAGGGTTGGTTGATATCACTTAGTATGAACCATATATCAACAGTTCATCGACCAACTGTGCTAGTGGGTATATATAACTAATTTATGAAAGCTCAACCGAAATGTGTTTGGAAGCATACCTTTACAAAACCTAATATATTCAGATATACAGATATACTACAACTGATATAACGCTAAATATACATCGTATAGCAACTCAGATTTATAATTACACATTATCTATACGAGGTTTTAGTCTTCATTATCATGTAATCATTATTTACACAAAACTTTGTACAAGAATAATTTTTGTTCTAAATTTTTATCAAGTTTAGATATTAAATTTTTAATTATTAACTAGATATAGGTAATAAAACATCAATATTTATATTAATCATTAACATTAAATTCATTTTAAATATTTTATTATGTAATTATGCTTATATACTTTGGGATGCTAAATTATAATGTACAATTTCACAATATTTTTAATATATTTCATATATGACTTTCTTTTTTGGTTCAAGCCACGATAAATTTTTTTGTATTACTTATTACTAACCAATACTAAACAGTATATATATATATATATATATATATATATATATATATATATATATATATATATATATATATATATATATACTTTTTGAAACATCTTAGTTCATAACATTAAGTGAACAAACAAAGCTGCACACACACACACCACACACACACACACACACACACACACACTCTGTTGATTGTATATGATCCGTTTACCAGTACTTAAATCTATATATACTTTGATCCCACCGTAGAAAAGTCCAAATATGGACACGTTATTGCCAACCAGAGGTCAAGAAAACTCCATGATACCCTATTTTTTTCATTATTCACCTGTCTCATGGAACGAATATCTCAATTTTGGACGCACAATTTATGTCAAATTGAAAATGAAAATTTATTTCAGTATTTTATTTTTTATTTATTTTATTTTTTTGTTTATCGTCTCATTCCTAAAAATTTTTGATAAGAAGCTTTCCAGAAAAATGAATCACCCGCCTTTGTTCTTGCCAAGAGAGAATCATCGAAGACAATCTATTAAATAACGTTATTTGATGATTCGATTAGCCAATCACTGACTGTCTCCACGAGATGTGGCGACGCAGGAAATGGGGGGATTGGAGAGTATGGCCCGATTAATGTTTGTGGCAATTTATTTTATTCGCAACCTTTACTCATCGATCTATAGACATTACGTCTATTGGAAATTTGATGGAGACTCTAATAATCTAACTTAACCTAACCTAACTATAATAACCTAACCTAACCTATGCTAACTTAACCCAGTTTAAGGTAACTGTAAAATAACTTGTTGATAAAAGTGGGTGACGTTACTTAGTCAGCTCCAGAACTTCAAGATCTACCAGTAACCATAAGCATTCTATATTTCTTACTAGATTTAATATTCACAAACCAACCTAGTTTTATTGTAATACCATTGCTTGGATTTTGGGGGATTCTCAACAAAGGACGATTTATGAATTAATTAAAAGAATGAATTAAAATTATTTCCCTTCCTAATTTTAAGTAATATAATTTTGATGAGAAATTGTTCAATGAGAAATTGTTTAGGTAGGCCACACTCGCATTATAACTAGAGGTGTAAAAAGTACCAAAACGAGTACCAAAACGAGTACCAGTACGATTAAGAGTACCGTATTTTTTGAGTGGTCGAGTACGGTTTTTTTAGTGTTCGAGCACGAGTACGCGTGTAAGAATGTGGTTTCAAACTTTAACTGGTGCTTGGCTACAAGTTGTAGAGCCAAGCACCAGTTAAAGTTTGAAACCACACTCTTACACGCGTACTCGAACACTAAAAAAACCCGTACTCGACCACTCAAAAAATACGGTACTCTTAATCGCACTGGTACTCGTTTTGGTACTCGTTTTGGTACTCTTTCCACCCCTAATTATAACATGTTAATAATTTCATACAAAAGATTTTCGAACAGAAACATTAAAGCCAGTGAGAGTTCAACATTTAATTTAAGTTAACGAAGCACTCAGATTTTAAATGCAGCTTCACAACTTTTGACCAAGTGTTCTCAAATGTGAAGCCCAAAGTATTGATTTCTCCGTTCTTTTCTAAAGTGACGTTTCTCGATTTTACCAAAGTGTATATGAAATTTTGCAAAAACGTGGTGTGATCATACACTCTAAATGGTACTAGACATTTGGTTATACCCGCGTGTCACAGTTAAAAAGCGCCAAGAGTTGGAGCATTTTTAAGCCGTAAAAGAAAGATGGAGCATTTTATCACCGAAACACTTTTTTATACCGAGAATAACACCCTTCCTGTCAGCGCCAAGTCACAGAATGACCTCTCAGAAGGGATCTTTTCGGTTTGACGGCTGGCGGAAAGAAACAACAAAAAAGACAGCTTTTTTATTTAGTTAATATTTATTACATTTCAGAATAATACATTTTAGTTTCGAGAAATGAAAAATAATATCAAGAAAATAGAGCTGAAAGTGGGAAAAAAAAATAAGACATTACTAGCAGAAGCCAGTGGTAAAAATACCACGGTTAAACAATAAACAGGAACAATTTTATTTTTTATAATAATATTTCCCAGAGTGGACACATACACAAACAAACAAACATTATCCGATTTCAGCTTTATATATATAAGATAGATAATTCTGAAGTGACTCCAGAACCGTCGCGTTGATCCCGTAGCCTGTAGGCTACGCGACCGTCGCGCCGGGTTTGGAGCCCCGTGCCAAGTCATGGCTACGGGACCGTCAAACTCTAGACTCTACTAACTGGTTAGGTTAATTGAATGCCGGGTTAGGTTTAATGAGTGCTCGGTTAGGTCAACTGTACGCCCTTCACGAGTGGTTAGGTTAAGTCGTGATATTTTCGTTAGTTTACAAAACTAACGAAAATATCACGACTAAACCTAACCAATCATCAAGGGCGTACAGTTGACGTAACTGGGCATTCAATTAACAGATCATTCAATAATTTTCTCGTATGTTGCCCGTGTTGAATGTTTAAGCGTAGTATTTTTACCTCAGGCTTCTGCAAGTAATGTCTTAATTTTTATGTTATTTTTCCCACTTTCAGCTCTATTTTCTTGATACAATTTTTCATTTCTCGAAACTAAAATGCATTATTCTGAAATGTAATAAACATTAACTAAATAAAAAAGCTGTTTTTTTTTTGTTTTGTGTTTTGTTTCTTTCCGCCAGCCGTCAAACTGAAAAGATCCTCGGAAACTGCGGGAGGGCCTCCTGACAGATTTTGCGGTAATTTTATTTTTTGAAAATGTCCATTTGGGGCTTTTTAACACTGACACGCATATATATATACTGTATATGAAACGTCTACTCGACATCTCATAATGAACTTAGCTCTCTGAAATTAATAATAACCATTTTGAAATGTTTAGTAAAGATTTGAAATAGCTGTAAACGGTGTTTAAAAGTTCAAATATATAAAGGCATAGAAATTAAACATTTCATTTGTATAATAAGTTACAAGGAGTTACAAGGAAAAGAAGTACCTCAAAAGGCCTTGCGGCCCATACCGAGGAGGTACCAATGGCAACGGGTGCCACGGAAAATTTTCTACACACTCAAAGAGTGTGCAAAATTTGGTCTAACCTTTTCTTGAACTGATCCACAGAGGAACTGTTCACAACTTCCGAAGGTAACCTGTTCCATGTGTCACAGATCTTATACGTAAAGTAATTCCCACACACACTAGTCCTAAACCGTTTCAAATCCAACTTCCAACCATTGTTGCGAGTTGGGTTATCATTTAAACTAAACATACTTCTAAAATCGACATCGTTGAACCCTCGTAAGAGCTTGAAAACCTCGATCAGTTGACCGCGCAGCCTCCGAGTTTCAAGCGAAAACAAGTTCAGGGCGCGTAACCGTCGATTGTAGCCCATATGCCTAACCGAAGGGATTAACTTTGTGGCCCTCGCCTGCACTCGCTCCAGCCTCTCAATATCTTTCCTGAGGGGTGGGCGACCAGAACTGCACAGCATACTCCAGGTACGGCCGAACAAGGGAATTGTACAGTGAGAGCACAATCTCCTTGTTCCGAAACTGAAATTGCCTCCTGATATAACCCAATAGTTTCTGGGCTTTCTTTTCCACCTCTACACACTGTTTCGTAAACTTAAGGTCGCTGCTAATTAGCACACCCAAGTCCTTTTCTAAATCAGTCACCTCGATATTACTGCCCAACATCGAGTAGTCCGACTTGGGATTGGCGTAGCCAATGTGCATCACTTTGCATTTACCCAAGTTAAACGGCATTTGCCATTTTTCGGACCACTCTCCTATCCTACCTAGGTCCGCACGCAGTTCCTCGATCGCTTCGGGCGTCCCAACATTGGCCCCAAGCTTGGTGTCATCAGCGAATTTGGCGATCCGACTGACGATGCCACCGTCGATATCATTTACGTAAATGGTAAACAACAGTGGCCCCAAAACGGAACCCTGAGGAACCCCACTAGTGACCGAGGCCCAACCCGAACTAGCCCCTTTAATTACCACCCTCTGCCGCCTATTCCTCGAAAAGAGGAGAAAACAAATATTATATTTGGGCGTTTATTAATTTATTTCATGTAGGCTAAGATCTTCATGCATTTATTAATTTTATTTATTTAGCAAGGTGTTGGCTAGTAAGTCTTTCAAACTTAAGAACCAGCCTGTAACCCTGAATCCTGAGCCTAACCTCAAAACTAGGCCTCTTGATATACAGTTGGCCGACCCTAGGTTCAATGTCCAAGTTAGAGAGCCTATACTTGAGAAAAGACACTGATAAATTAGTAGGAGCTCGGGTTAGGGCAACTAAAATGAATCCAGGACTGAGAAGTAAAATACTTGAGGAAAAATGAGCTAAACTAGAAACGTATTCATTTGAAAAGCGTCCATTTATGGGAGAACTAATTCGAGTATTTAAAATTTATAAGTGACTTTGATAATATAAATTACAAGAAGTTATTTGATAGGGATACATAGTCAATTATAAGAAGAAATGGCTATAAATTGAAAGTAAACATTTTTTAAGAAGCAATTCTTCTTATATAAACTTCAACAACTTTTTGGACTTTCATGCATTCGACATTTCATTGTTATACAATTCATTAAACATATCATTAGACATTTCAGATTAGTCTTTTCAACTGTTTAAAAAACTGGGACAATTTAGACATTTCAGTTGACTTACTGAAATGTCTAACGAAATGTTTAGCTAATGTAAAATACCTAACGCATTAGACATTTCAAAATTCATACAACTGGGACAATGAAACGTCTAATGAAACGTCTAACGAAATGTCTGCTTCTATTTAGAGTGTATTTAGAGTGTAAGCTTTGGTTGTAACCTAAATTTAAATATAACTTTTTCCCATAAAATTTACAAACGAATCGAGTGCAATGGTATCTTTTAAAATAGTCATTATAATAGTTTGAGAACGCACGACTTTATTAAAATACTATGCACATTGCACACTCGACCATCATTCATACTATCGTCAGATCCGTATACAACTGAATCGGGAGAGATAAACAATGAATTCATAAATAAAAACAAGTAAGCCACAAAATGCGTCAAGATGAAGGATTTTGGAGTTTCAAAATAAAGTTATGTATTCACTTGGGGACCCTTTCAACTACAACTTTTTGAAAAGGTGTATAACCTGAAAGCTATTAGCTGCAAATAAAAATAAAAACAGTCAATAAAAATAAAAAAAAATAACATTTGAAACACTTCTCAAGCGATTATAGGTTTATAGTTGAAGTATCGTGGGAGTAAGTGAAGCATTGAAACTTCTCATATAACTTCTCATATAAGTGAAATTTTATCCTGACAAAACTCCATTATTATCGTACTAGATTTGCTGGCTGGATGAGTTGAAACTCTTTTAAAGGAATAGGTATTATTTATCTTCAGTAAATTTGTAAATTCTTGACCTTTGGTTAGCAAATTCAGAACACTTAGAACTAAATGAACAGTATAGTTCATAGCTGCCTCTGGAATTCATATATGTATGGTATATAAATAATATATAAACGTCATACTGTAAGCCTGAACATCTATTACTGTATTTACACAACTAACATGTAGTAAAGCTAAATATTAATATATATATATATATATATAATATATATATATATATATATAATTTAATGACCATTCTAAATATTTAATCAAAATTTTAATTATTAATATATTTTATACGGTTTATTTAATATACTCGTAACTATTTATATGATTATAAGACTTTATATCTTTATATATGGCACACACACACACACACACACACACACACACACACACAATTCAGCGAATTGTTTATACTGAATTATGGAATTATTTTATATTCAAGAGTAAATTACTGTTTTCTGTCTATATTAATTCAAAGACCAAAATATATATATATAAATATTACAAGATTTAGGTGACAGACTGATTTCTAATTACTGTACCAGGTGGAAGGCACTAAGATTGGACTCAGGATTTTTTTTTTTAAGGAGTGCAACCTGTATGGATTATTAACTAAGGAGTTAATTGGGAGAATAATATATTGTGATTACTTTAGAGTCCATTTCGACAGTGTCCTCCTCAAGGAACAACGAGACAAGCAAAAGTTGAAGTAAATGCGAAAGTACTCGGAAAGATTTCTTTGTTTTCTTGTGGACTCTATAATAATAATAATAATATTAATATATATACAGGGTGGCGCAAAAGTCAGGACTCATAGGCATTATAATATATTTCTTCTAGTAAATGCTCAAACTGACTACCAATTACTTTGACCATTGCGGGGTCGGTCATGAACACTTCCTGTGTCTTTAAAACGTTCACTAAATTTTCTTAGAGGTGAGTGATCAATTGCATCTCTCTCTGTGTGCAGTTGATTAAATTCATTGGCGGAAGATCGATAACTGCTCCCTTCTTTTGAGTACATAAAAGCCAACTGCACTCGCTCATCTTTCGTTAATTTTTGTGACATTTTTCACATGAAAAAGACAAAAGACAAAAAATTAATATGTTATGACACCTCTTGGCCCTGACTTTTGCGCCACCCTGTATATATATATCAGTGTGAACTAAAAGACTTTTAAACGGATTCTGAACCCGCATTTTTTCAATGGAACCGACATTTTTTTTATCATTTAAGATAAACCATCATATTTAAATTATTAAGTACCCAAAATACAATGAAATATTTCTAATAAATTCTTTTTTAATTGATCAGACAAACTGTTCAGCAATTTTTATATTCATACAAAACATAATGTTTAACGTAAGTATTGAACATTATTTTGCTATGAACACCATAGTATGTAGGCCTAAAAAATTTACATATAAGTTACACATCAATTACATATTTAAACGTAACTTTAATATAACACTGAAATCAATGTGTAACATTAGCGTAACTCTTTCAGCTTTGACAAAAGCGAAACACTTTTCCGTTTTTGTTCCGTAACATTTTGTTGTAGTAGTTTTTCTTCCTCTTAACTGCGTAACTAAGGTGTAACTTTTCTATTATAGTGAAAACTATGTGGATCCTTCCGAATAAATGTAATCCACAAAATCTCATAATTTACATAATACATACTATACATATTATAGCATATTATAAAACTAAGGTTCTAGAATTATAATAAAGTAAATATAAACATGTATCACTGTTTAGGCGTAAGACAAAAATAATGAAATCGCTTATAAGAATATATTAAAAGTACTTTTGAATATTCATTACGTGGCATCAAATTTTTTTTAAACAAAGAATTTGTATTATGTATTCGAAAGTTCGTTTGAAATCTGAAAGTATTTTTTGAGATTTGCTCTGTTTGCGCATGCGCTATGGTTTAGGTCAGTTCACAATTTACATGAAGGGCTGCATGGATGACTTTTTAAAAATTAATTTAAAGCATGGTTGATTATGGCCCATAAATATAAATAATTATAGTTTAATACAAACTTTTATCAATGTTATTAAAATAGTTCAATTGAGCCGAACGGATTAAGTAGTAAAGTAATAAATACAAATTGAAGTTTGATTACTTGACTTGAATTTGGAAATGGATGATGACGTGCGGTTGTGAACTTTAACGCTGTAATTTTTATTATTTTATTTTTCAAACTATTTTAAAGGTTTTTTTTTAATCAAATAAATATTTTCTCCTCATAAATAAAGTTCTGAACTGTAACTTTTGTGTTCCATTTACCGTCAATTATACGTACGTCATAATGTAACACTATATATATATATAATATGAGATTTATTATTCAGGATTGTATCTATGAATCCTTGAATTTCTTTGGCTTTTATTATATTTTACGCTTCAATTATTATTTTCATGTATTTTGAAGTGTTTTTTTATGCTGCGTAACATTATAAAATGTCTTATTTACCGCTTTGTGGGTTTCAGTTCTTACGGAAAAGTTACACACGTCAAAGCTACATAGAAGTTACTGACAAAAATTTATGGGAAGTTACGGTCAAAGTTACGTTAAGTAAAGTTACACCTAAGTTACGTCAAAGTTACTGACAAAAATCACGGAATTGTTATGCAGGGCTTACACTTAACAGTAATTAAGATGTAGTCATCATAAACTTACGAAAAATTTTGTGCTTTTTTTTAAACTGTGATGCAGTGTTAAATATTGATAAAATATCAATACTGTTAAATAAATCTAACATTTAACACTGAACAATGGTTCGGAGGAGCCAGTTGTCATTAGCTTCCTATAAAAAGATAATAATAATAATAATAATAATAATAATGAGTAGAAATCATTATAGCTGTTAATATAGAAAAACCAATATTTAATTTTAAAATCACATAGATGTAATATTACATATATCTCTCTTATCTGATTAACAATTATCGAAAATTACCTTTATGTCATTAAATAATAATACATAAATGTTAACAAATTTAACATAATCAATGTAGGTATCGATAAAATAATGTTAAAATCAGAAGACACACAATATTTGGGCATGAGAATACCCTTCGCTTCTTTATAAGATAAGAAAATCGAAAATTGATATTTCGAAAAAATTTGGAATGTGTTGAAGTAAATTGACTTTTGGTTCAGTCCATCAAGACTGATTTACAGCTGACACGAACATTTTCTATATTTCCAAAATTTACAATTTGGGGAGTCCACATTTTTTTTTTTCATTTTCACGACGAAACTTAGGAAAATTGAAAAATAAACAACGAAAAAATGTAATAAGTACGACTTTTTATTACTTTTATTAAATGCATTTTACTCTTGTTTGAATTTTGCCATTCCATTCCATTTCATTTCATTTGCTAAACTGCGCGTGTGTATATATATATATATATATATATATACACACACACACACACACACGCATATATTAATATACATATATATATATATATATATATATATATTTCAGCATTGGATAATACGAGTTCCTTTTTCCTCAACGATATACTTTAACTACCCATTTATTTATGATATGTTCGGCGATGTAGGGGGTTGGGGTGTCTGGTTGACCTCGTGACACACTTCCAGGAAAGCCGGGTCCCTCATAACATCCCTGATCATATCCTTGAGCATGAAGTATCTCGGTATGATGGGATACATTTTACTGTCCGTGTAATCGTCCTGAAAAGAAAGAAAGAATATATATATATAATATATATATATATATATAACGACGGAAAAACCTTCAGATACTGTCGCGATTTCCACACAACCACAACAGTTTGAACGTCACACCTCAACCTCGTTATAAAGACGCTTTGGCACGATGCCTTAACCATCTCACCTCTCCCCTTGAAGGACCTCAGTGACACGTTCGATTCCGTCATGTGAACAACGTTGTAACAGGCCCTCATTGGCCTGGTGTCATTCACCTAACTTTATATAGAGAAATTCATTACCTTGCGCGTTATATAATATTGATGTCATTAATCAAATGCACATTTATAACATTTCAATGCAACTTTCATTCAAACAACTGCAACGTTTATTTGTTTCACTTAAATCTCATTTATTTTGTTTAACAAAGGAAGAAAACTCATTCTATTAATTTCCTTAATTAATAACATTATTTGGTCCCCGATAACCATTGGTGACCCCAGCCTTAAGCAATCAGTAATCATTAACATTAACATAATTAATCTAAATCACATTATTATTATTATAGTGCCAACGAGGCAGTATATATATATGTATACATACACACACACACACACACACACACATACACACATATATATATATATATATATATATATATATATGTTGTTCCATGCACGATCTGTGTGTAACATATATATATATATGGTTCAGAGGCGCCTCGAACGAAACCTCGGTCGCCATTATTCAAAGTTGAAATTCCAACCACTCGACCAGTGAGAGGATACAAAAGTCTCCCATCGGATGTGAATAAATCTTAATTCTGTTTAAAAATAACCTAGCCTATTGTAATCTAAAAACACAGCGCTATCTAGTGCATATCGAGCCTTTAACAACTTTAAAAAAAAAACTTGCATGACGAAATCAACAGTCAAATTTTTAAAACTATTCAATTTGTTAGGTTAGGTTAGGTTTAGTCAAGTTAGGTTAAAATATTTAGAGTTGTTTAGCCTCCTTCGTAAGGTTTCTTGGGCGGAAAATGATAACCTTAAATCCTGGGACAAATGCAGAAAATCCCAGGATTTCCCGGGTTTTACAAAGTATTCTATGATAAAAACGTTAAGTTACTACTGTATTTAGAAAATATAAACATAAAGACTATGATGACAAAATTATAATAACACGAATCACGTTGCGTTGTACAACTCCAATAGTGCCTATAAACGTCCTGTATGATGTTGTGCATGTGTAATATGATTGGTATTTTTGATGATTGAATCGGACTGAAAGCCATTCATTTGATTTCCCTGAATCGAACATTTTGTGTTTTAGTGGATTTTAATTTCGGTTATTGTTTTTAATTGAGTGTCACACCTTTTGCTGTTGATATTTTTTTACTAAAAGTTAGTTAGAAGTATAGAAAAGGTGTTGTCTTCGTATAAATTACACTATAATATAACTTAATTTAGTTTTGTTCAAGTGCAAAGCTGCAAATTAGCATTGTAGGCATAGCCGCCAAGGCTATATATCGTATTTATGTTTCTGCAGTGTTTGAAACTCGGCCTTGAAACTTTATTATAATTATCTTTTATAAACCGGGAAATCCCGGGATCCCCGGACGATGGCCAATTTTGTCCCGGAAAACCGGAATAGTGAAAACCCCTGAAAACGAGAAACCCTACTCCTTCGTAACAACAAAGGTCATGTGACGGAAAGGACCTACAGATTTACGTGGAAAAATTAGATTAAATTAGATTAGATAAGGAGAGGTTAAATTACAGTAGGTTTTGATAAGATTAAATAGTAGTTCAAGTTAGATTAAAACTGGGACTAGTTTAAGTTCGATTAAAACGCAAAAAATGTAACGTCCTCACACTCTGGAAGTATTGAGGGGTTTTCTAATTGTTGCGAAGTAGGTACACGCCATGTTTACAAATGGGATTAACTAACGAGTAAACATGAGAGGAATATAAATGAACATAAAAGGCATGTTGTTGGCCACTTTTAGATTTTACAACCCGAGTTACCAACTCGATACTGTGGGTATTTATGTGCATACTCGCACACCCACCCACGCCCACCACACCCACACCTACAAAACTATATATATATATATAAAACTGAAGTTCGTAAATGGATTAAATAAAGTGAAATAAAAGTGAACGCCTTGGGGATAAAATAAATCCAGATGTTCTCAGACATAATCTACAGATGCCACTTTTCATCAGAGATAAAACTTAACAAATTTCAAAATAATTCTCAAGAATTGTTTCAAGAATTCCGACAGAAAGATTCTAGACATAAAAAATTAATAATATACATATATATATATATATATATATATATATATATAAAAATATATATATATATAGGGAATGAATTTCACAATTAAACACATGAAATGAATGAATGATGCAAACCCACAGGGAAAAAGAAAAATTATTCCAAGGCCTTTCGTGTATTCCCTGACGAGGTGTACTTCTGAATACACGAAAGGCCTTGGAATAATTTTTCTTTTGTCCTGTGGGTTTGCATCATATATATATATATATATATATATATATATATATATATATATATATATATATATATTGTAAACAGACAAACAAATAAATTATTATTAATAAATAAATAATAATGAATTAAGAAATAATTAAATAAACAACAACAAATAAATAAAATAACTAAATAAAATAATTATTATTATATAATAAATAAATAACAAGCGAATAAATAAATAAATATAAACAAATAAAAAATAGTAAACAAATACATAAATGAAAACAAATAATAAATAAATAATAAATAAATAATAAATAAAATAATGAATAAATAATAAATAAATTAAATAATGAATAATTAATAAATAAATAAAATAATGAATGAATAATAAATAAATAAAATAATAAATAAATAATAAATAAATAAAATAATAAATAATAAATAAATAAAATAATCAATAAATAATAAATAAATAAAATAATCAATAAATAATAAATAAATAAAATAATCAATAAATAAGTGTATTTTACAGAAATGCAGCCTTATTTCTCATAAATAATTCATACATGAACCATCACAAAATCCGACTCAGTTTGCCGGATTCCTATTTCAAGATTATTATATGAATCCTCTACGTGTAAGAAGGCTCTATATTACTTTATGCCTTTTTATGCAAAGACTCACATTTCTTCTATTGATAAATTCAGATCAGGACCAGGAAACAGACGAAGACAAGACAAGAACCTTCCTATTTTGCATTTTGTGTATTATATTTTATAATTTATGTTCTTTAATTAAAGAAATTGCATGTTTTGCTTAATCGACCAATCAGAAGCGAGGCATTCCTTCCAGGACTTCCTTCAGGGGTTACGGATTGAAGTACCTCACTTTTTTCTCATTAGTTGATAAAGCTCAGCTTTGTTAAAACAGCGACTTATCTCGGGCAAACTTGAATCGGGCATCTCCATTATAAATCCTGCACACCAAGTTTTGGACCCAAATTCATTGATTCTAGAGAACTTCTTAAACATTTGACAAAGTATACAACAACAACAACAACATCAATAACAACAAAACAAGGAGGAGGAAGAGGAAGAGGTAGTAGAAAACTAAGAAAAATGTGACCTATCACTGGAGGGGGGCTTACCTTCAGTTCCCTGATTAACGTTCTCAAAGATGAATATTTCCTAAGTTGGCGATAAAGCTCATTCGTTAACGTTTGATTTTCTTCAAAAATTTGAGACGTTGTCATTCCTGTACAGAAAAATAGACAATATCGACACTATAAATTATTTACTTCTATAAATAAGTATCTACGAGAGAAATAAATAACGCAATTGCATATACAAGGTGAGTCTATACTTTTCAATGCAAATATACATATATATTTGCATTGAAAAGCATAGTTTCTATGTTTCCAGACTTTTGACTCACCCTGTATATTATGCATATTATATATTATGCTACATTTTCATTATAATATAATTTAATGTGCTAACTTAATGCAATGTAATTGTTATGTTTTGTACAATAATTTGCTAATGTTCTTATATATATATATACAGGGTGTCCCATAAGTCCGGCATCATAGGAAAAATAATAAAACAAGGCAAAACAAAAGCTTTTATTTACAGAACGTGCTCAATATGTCTACCATTGTTTTCAGTACACAAATTCAGACGTGATACCCAGTCAGCAAGCACACGGTGAATGATGTCAGGAGTAATGGTGTTACATGCCCCAATAATGCGCTGCTGCAAATGTTCAGCACTCCTAATTTTCTCTGCGTATACCAGCGCTTTCAAGTGGCCCCAGAGATAAAAATCTAGTGGCGTGAGATCCGGGCTTCTAGCTGGTCATTCCACAGGCCCTCGACGTCCTATCCAATGACCGGGGAATTGTTGGTACAGGTATTCCCTTACTTGGGTGCTGAAATGTGCAGGAGCGCCGTCTTGCTGGAACCATGTTGGGAAATTTCCTTCTTCGTTCAAGACATTGGGAAATGCTTCTTCCTTGAGCATACGTAGGTAGGTGCCTCTAGTGACATGTTCATCGAAAAAGAGGGGGGCCTATGATGCGATCCTTCCAAATGCCACACCATACCATCACCCGAGATGCACCTTGTTGCTTTGAAGAGGTATACCAGTGAGGGTTGTTTTGAGACCAGTAGCGGGTGTTCTGTCGATTTACCTCACCATTTCCATAAAAACAGCCTCGTCACTGAACAGAATGGTGGACGGGAAATTGGCATCCCGAGCATAAGAAAAATATGAATTATGGTTTGTAGAAATAGAAAAATATGAATTTCTCCTATGATGCCGGACTTATGGGACACCCTGTATATATATATATATATATATATATATATATATATATATATATACGCACACACTGTATATTTCTCCAAAGTTCTCTCCTCGTAAATCACTTGTTTTTCTAAGTTCTGATAATTTGAAAGTGAGCACGATTCGATTGATGTAAAGCAAAAATTTTTTATTAACATATTTCTTTTTATTTGTATGAATTACCTATTAATTGGCCGTTAATATTTGACAGTGAAACAAAATCCACTGATTTTGCATCCCATTCAAAGAATACTTCCCCTTAATTCAGTGGTTCTTAATCTTTTTAGGCTGCGACCCAAATTCTGGTAGCGGTGCTAGCTCGGCGACCCATGCCTTCTAACAGTTCACTCGTAATAGATAATAAAATAAATAATTAATGGTGAAATGATGAGAGACAACATAAATAAATGATAAATGACAATTTAATGACCCAATCAAAATGGCTTCGCAACCCAATTTTGGGTCGCGACACAGGGGTTAAGAACCACTGATTTAAATCATGTACTTTGAAAAAAAAAAGGATAACGTACTTTGATATATTTCGAAACACAATTTTAAAACTTCTTTGAAATTTCAGAGTACTCTCAAAGAACATTTGTTGCGTGTATACATTGAGAAAGTATGTTTTTAAAGACTTGCATCAAAACTTGTACAAATGCAAGTTTAGGTTTATTATTATTATTATTATTATTATTATTATTATTATACATATAAAGGTAAATAACCCACCGTTATTTGATATTTTGAGTTTTATTACTGTTTTAGGCGGGAAACGAAACACGTCATGAAGATGTTATACGTTACATGTTAGAGATGTTCTGTGAACAATCTAACCTTGTAATGAAAGTCACGTGATGTTGTTAATATTTTGGGACATTTTTCTCCTAAATAACTTACGTAACTTAATTTTAAAGGCAACTAATTTATAATTTATATAAAAATTACTTTTTTAGTTAAAAATTTTATATTTATAATTTATGCAGTGATGACCCCCTTTGACTCCTGACTTTTGCGTCACACACAAGTATATATATATATATATATATATATATATATATATGTAATATTTGGTTGCAAAATCATGTCCTCCTTCCGTTAATGAAAGACACAGCGACATCAATTTCATGGAATTAAGATTAACAATGAAACTCAGTTACCATGGCAACTAATATACCCGTCTACAAGGGAGCCATTTATTTTAAAATATATTTTAGGGAATAATACTATTATGATTATAAGTAGGGAACTAAGTTTAACTTAAAGCCAAATAACCACCCGAGTGTACGCATTATTTACTCAAATACTTGTTAAAACATGTTTTCCTTGAAAGCGTGTACATTAGCGTTAGAGAACATAAATCTATCAGATTACTGGGATCACCTGAAGATCAGGGCCCCCAACCTTCGTTAGTTAGCCTTATAAGGTTAACTAACGAAAATATCACGACTTAACCTAACCAATCGTTAGGTCAACTGTACGCCCTTGACGATTGGTTAGGTTAAGTCGTGATATTTTCGCTAGTTAGCCTTATAAGGCTAACTAAAGAAGGCTGGGGGCCCTGATCTTCAGGTGATCCGATTGCTGCATCTTTGTTTTTCATTCATGAAAGAAGAACAGAACTTTGGCTACTTAATATACAGGGTGTCCCAGAATTAACTATCTATTTCAATGAAATCGGACAAATTTTTTAAAAACACACTTTTATTTATGTTTATCATGTTTAATATGTGTTAAAAATGTATAAATGTCTAAATTTTTTTCATAATTTTATTTTCATAATTTTTTCATTATCTGGTCCAATGAAAGACCGTCTGAAGTCATAGAATGGCAAAGAGACTCTCCAAAAGTTAACGTGTGGCTTGGAATGACCAAATCCAAAATTTATGGTGCTCCATCTTGTTGAAACACAACATTATCAAGAATGCCATCATCAAGAAGCTGTGGTTCGAGAAACTGCTGAAGCATATCAAGGTAGACGGTACCTGTTACAGTTGCCTCCGCAAAGAAGAATGGGCCATAAATTTTGGATTTGGTCATTCCAAGCCACACGTTAACTTTTGGAGAGTCTCTTTGCCATTCTATGACTTCAGACGGTCTTTCATTAGACCAGATAATGAAAAAATTCTGAAAATAAAATTATGAAAAAAATTTAGAAATTTATACATTTTTAACACATATTAAACATGATAAACATAAATAAAAGTGTGTTTTTAAAAAATTTGTCCGATTTCATTGAAATAGATAGTTAATTCTGGGACACCCTGTATATGTTAGCGGCAATAAGCTAAATCAGTCATTAAGCTTAAATCCTAGGCAGTAAGCTTAATGATTAGGCAATAAGCTGAAAGTTAAGAATGCTGAATGCATATAATCATAAGTATAATGCCTATTTCTATATCTACAATAATAAATATAACCTAACAAGGGCGGATCTAGGCATTTCAGTAAGTAGGGAGGGTGGGGAAAGTCCAAAGAAAAAAGGGTACCCCCTAAAATAAAAAGGGCACAATACTAAAATTTTTTCCTTAAAACAGACCACCAATAAGCGAGTGTAAAATCAATTGTAGTGTTTTATTATGTATTATTACTTTGTAATTGTATTGTTTTATTTATACACCAGTACTAAAGGCACCTACGAAAACCATCACAACTACAAATTTGGAAGTACAATGTATACGGATAAAGACTCAAAATAGAATTTGAATAAAATAAAATAACCATGATCTATTTACAAAAAAAAAATTGTCTTCAGAGCCATACACATCATTCAAATAGAACACTTGCACTTGAAAAAAGAGCACTTGCAAGAAATTGAAGAGGGGGGTCCAGATGTCGCCGACCCCTCACTCCACCCCTAGATCTGCCTATGCGTAACCTAACATAACATAACCTAAACAGTGAAAGTGACCATTGTAACTAATGCTATATGCATTCTTAGCTTCCAGCTTATTGCTTAGGCATTATCTTAATGCCTGATTTCGCTTATTGCCGCTAACATATACTGTATATACGAGGTGTGTTCAAAATGTTCCCGGACTGATCCCACAAAAACCTTCTGGTAACACGATCTAATTGATGTTGTCTCCTTCAAAGTAGTCTCCTTGTGCAGCTATCGCTCCCAACGGCGTTTCCATTTTTGAAAGCATTCGTGGTAGGCCGTATTCCTGACCGCCTTCAGTTCGTTTGTTGCATTTTGAATAATTTCTTCCACACTTTGAAATCTTTGACCTTTCAATGCAAATTTAAGTTTGGGGGAAAAAAAAGTCTGCCATAGACAGATCTGGAGAATACGGGGGTTGGGAAACGACTACGACGTTGGGCTTCGCTAGGTACTGCTGAATTGACAACGCTGCGTGTGCGGGCGCATTGTCATGGTGCAACATCTACGTTCCTGCGTTCCAACTTTCAGGCCGTTTTCTCCTTACTGCGTCTCGCACGCGCTTCAGTATTTCCAAATAAACTGTTGGTTAACTGTTTGACCTCTTGGAACGAATTCGCAATGAACGAGTCTGTAGTAATCGAAAAAACGACCATCATTGCCTTCACATTCGATCGGACTTGACGCGCTTTTTTCGGTCTCGGGGACGTCGCGCACTTCCATTGCGATGACTGCTGTTTTGTTTCAACGCCATATCCGTACACCCACGTTTCGTCACCCGTAACGATGTTACTGAGAAAATTTTCATCAAGATTGGCACGTTGAAGGAAGTTTTGAGGCACAACAACGCGTTGCTCTTTCTGCTCGGCAGTCGAGAGTCGTGGCACAAATTTGACTGACACACGAAGCATCCCCAAATTCTCTCTGAGTATCGTGTGGCATGATCCTATCGAAATGTCCATTTCGTCCGCGACTTTCCTGGCTGTCAGTCTACGGTCCCCTCAAATCATTTCACGAACACGAGCAACAGTGTCGTCAGTTCTTGAAGTAGAAGGTCGTCCCACCCTTGCATCGTCCTCCGTCGACGTTTGGTCTTCTTTAAAGCGCTTGTGCCACTCAAAAGTGGTTGTCCGACTTAAAGCGTCATTGTCAAATGCTGTGCTCAGTATGGCATGGGTTTCAGGAGCAGTCTTGCCCAGCTTAACGCAAAATTTTATGCATACACGTTGTTCTTCAACAGTAGCCATTACGCAAATGCACAGAATGCGACAAAACACACAAAATGACTTTACAAAACAGTAAATATCGAGAGAACAAAATACAATATCAACAAGCGGTAACCGTCTTTGTACACAGAGTGAGTCACACTACAACATGCATCACATGACCCGCATGCGCGTCATGTGATGAGCGCGCAGGATAACCAGTTCTGGAACTTTTTGAACACACTTCGTATATATAAATAATGCGAATTATTTACCAAAATTAACTGAATGAATTACTGCAATAATGTATAAGAATAGTTACCGTTCAATCTTTCTGCATTTTCTCTTTTTCTCTCTTCTTCTTCGGAAGCTTTATGTTGCTTCTCTGTGCTATCTTGCCCTCTCTGAGTGTGGTACAAGTTTTTGTCGAAGATCGCGCATGCCCTCAGGACGTACCCAAGAACAGATTCCTGTTTCTCCTGACGAGGAACATCTAGAAGTTGCCAATACTCAGATTCCAAACGAATAACTTCCTAATAGCAGCAGAAAAAATAAAAAATGAAATAATATATATACACATATATATACAGGGTGCGGCATAAGTCGCTTTACCGAGAACAATGAAATCACCTTGCGAAGAATAATATTTATTATTTATTACAGAAATTGTTCAGTGTCCTCCATCATGCTCAATACACACGTTACATCTTTGAACCACTGAACAACAAATAGCACGACACAGTTCTTTGTTATTATTCAACGTCTCGAACTCTTGGTGTATCAAAGTCTTCATGTGATCGAAGTTCCACGGTTTCTGGTCGTAGACTCTATCTTTGATTATACCCAACACTGAATAATCGCATGACATTGATTATTCAGTGTGGGGTATAATCAAAGATAGAGTCTACGGTCAGCACAACTCAGTGCCGGTCCCAAGCCCGAATAAATGGTGAGGGTTGGCGTCAGGAAGGGCATCCGGCCGTAAAAGATTTTGCCAAAACCAAGAATGATGAGCCAAATTCATATAGCCTCGGAAAATGCCAGGGCGTACCCCGTATGCGACGCGCAGGGGCCTCGCCTGACCCCCGCGAGAAATGGACGAGGGCTGCCGAGTCGAGGACGGGCTCGGGTAAAGAAGCTAGTCCGAGTGGTTAGAGTTGGGACGTTGAATGTAGGCTCTATGACTGGGAGAGGAAGGGAGGTGGCGGATTTGATGGAGAGACGGTGTGTGGGAGTATTGTGTGTGCAGGAGACGAGGTGGAGAGGAAATAAAGCAAGGGAGCTGGGAGGGGGATATAAGTTGCTTTATAGTGGAACGAATGAACAGGGTAGAAACGGTGTTGGTATAGTGCTGTCAGAAGTGCTGAAGGATAGCCTGGTGAGTGTGAGTAGGAGGAGCGATAGAGTTATGAGTGTTAAGCTGGGCCTTGACGAGATGACGGTGAACATCGTGAGTGCGTATGCCCCCCAAGCTGGCTGTGAAGGTGTAGAAAAGGAAGTGTTTTGGAATCAGTTGGATCAAGAACTTGGTGCGATACCAGAGGGGGAAAAAGTGATCTTGGGTGGAGACCTGAATGGCCATGTGGGAAGAAGTAGAGAGGTGATTGAGAGGGTGCATGGTGGTTGGGGCGTGGGAGAGAGAAATGAAGAAGGGGAAAGGGTGGTGGATTTCGCGATGGCGTTTGATCTAGCGATAGTCAACACCTTCTTCCAGAAAAAAGATAACCAGTTTGTGACCTATAGGAGCGGAGGAAGAGAAAGCCAGATAGACTTTCTAATGTGCAGGAGATCCCATTTGGAAGAAGTTAAGAACTGCAAAGTCATAAACGGGGAAAGCGTGGCGGCGCAACATAGAATCCTGGTGATGGATTGGTCGTTTAAGAGTGGTAGGAAAAGAAGGCAAGAACAGGTGACACCTAGGATAAAGTGGTGGGGACTGAAGAAAGAAGACCAGAAAAGGAAATTTGAGGAGAAGGTTTTGGAAGAAGTAAGGTCGTTGGAGAGTGTACAAGAATAGTGGGAGGAGAACAGCCGGGTGATATTGAGAGTTGGTGAGGAAGTACTGGGCAAAACATCAGGTAGAAGACCCCCTGAAGATAAAGAGACGTGGTGGTGGAATGAAGAGGTTCAGGAGGTGATTAAAAGGAATAAAGATGCTAAAAAGAAGTGGGACACATCTGGTAGACAAGAGGATAGAGAAAGCTATAGGCAGGCGAAAAAGGAGGCGAAGAAGGGAGTGGCAAGAGCCAAGGCGCAGGCGATGAATGAAGTATATAAAGAGTTGGAGACACCGGCGGGAGAGAGAAAGATCCTTAGAATAGCGAAGGCTAGGGATAAGGCGAGTAAAGATTTTACTCAAATTAAACAGGTAAAGGATGGGCAGGGAGTGGTATTAAAGGATCAGGATAAAATCATGGATAGATGGAAGAGTTATTTTGAACATCTGTTAAATGAGGAAAACCCAAGGGTTATTTTTGAAGATGGTGTCCCAAATCAAGGGTTAACTTCAGGAGTGAGTAGGGAGGAGGTGAAGGTGGCGTTGAAAGGAATGAAGAAGGGGAAGGCATTGGGACCGGATGGGATACCAGTGGAGGCGTGGAATTGTTTGGGAGATGAGGGCATAGATCTATTGTGGGATCTGATGCAGAAGATATATGAACAAGAGGAAATGCCGGAGGAATGGGGGGATAGTACACTCGTACCTATCTACAAAGAGAAGGGGGACATCCAGGATTGTGGAAATTATAGGGGAATAAAGCTTATGTCACACACGATGAAGGTTTGGGAAAGGATTATAGAGAAAAGGTTAAGAGAAGAGACAACCGTGGGGGAAGAGCAGTTGGGTTTTATGCCAGGTAGGGGAACAACTGATGCGATTTTTGCACTGAGGCAGTTGATGGAGAAACACCGGGAGCGACAAAAGGGACTGCACATGGTTTTCATCGACCTAGAGAAAGCATATGATAGAGTGCCACGCCAGGAGGTTTGGAGGTGTATGAGAGAGAAAGGTGTGCCGGAGAAGTACGTTAGGTTGGTGCAAAGTATGTATGAAGGAGCAAGGACCCAGGTTAGGAGTAGTGTAGGTGTAACGGAATGGTTCCCCGTGAGGGTTGGTCTACATTAGAGGGTTGAAAATCAGCAGAAAGAAAACGGAGTACCTGAGGTTCTACGAAAATCAAGACTCAGAAATTAGTTTAGAGGGAGCGAGGTTAAAGAGAGTAAGTAAGTTTACGTACTTGGGATCGACAGTGGCTGAGGACGGTGAGCTGGACACAGAAATAACACACAGAGTGCAATCTGGTTGGAAAAATTGGAAGAAAGTTTCAGGGGTGTTGTGTGACCGAAGAATAGGCGCAAGGGTTAAGGGAAAGGTGTATAAGACTGTGGTAAGACCGGCTATGATGTATGGGGCTGAGTCTTGGGCTATAAAGAAAGATCATGAGAAAAGACTAGATGTAACGGAGATGAGAATGCTCAGATGGATGTGCGGAGTGACAAGGTTGGATAGAGTAAGGAATGAAAGGATAAGGGGCACAACAAAGGTTGGAAAAATCTCAAGGAAGATACAAGAAAGTAGACTGAAGTGGTATGGACATGTGATGAGAGGGGACGAAGATTATGTGGGTAAGAGAACGATGAATATGGAGGTGCATGGCAGGAGAAAGAGAGGCAGACCGAAGCGAAGGTGGATGGAGAACGTGAGGGACGATTTGAGGGAGAAGGGTTTGTCGGGAGAAGAAGCCCAGGACCGGGCTGTGTGGAGGAGGCTGGTCAGAAACGCCGACCCCGCATAGAGGCGGGAACGGGCGAAGAGAAAGAAGAAGAAGAAGAAGAGTCTACGGTCAAAAACCTCGGAACTTCGATCACATGAAGACTGATACGCCAAGAGTTTGAGACGTTGAATAATAACAAAGAACTGTGTCGTGCTATCTGTTGTTCAGTGGTTCAAAGATGTAACGTGTGTATTGAACATGATGGAGGACACTTTGAACAATTTCTGTAATAAATAATAAATATTATTCTTCGCAAGGTGATTTCCTTAGTCTTGGTAAAGCGACTTATGCCGCACCCTGTATATATATATATATATAATGTTTCTAAAGACACATAAAACATCTCGAAGAATAAACACAAAAAATGCATTTATCCTCCTAGGTGTTATAAACAGTGGCGAAAGTCGTTTCTAAAAAAGTTATTTCACGTGACAGATATGTGGGACGTATATATATATATATATATAATCTCGTATATGGATTGTGTCGTATAGCACAGGGGTTCCCAGCCTTTTAGGGTTAACGCACTACTTTCGGCTATCATGCTTTCCAAAATACTACCATTAAGAAAAGAAAGTGGTACCACTTAACTAAACCCGTAGGGAGTGAACTGTGGTATTTAATCATGAATTTTCATCTTATCTAAAACGTTATATTCATTGTAATGATATTCATCGACATTTGTAGTGAATCAAAATCTTTGTTTTGGCTTTGCTGCACTTTATCGTTAAATGCACTTCGTCGTTAAATAATGTGAAATCAACTTGGACTGCAGATTGGACAACATGCAAACCCGCAGTCGGAGAAGTTGTGGGTTATTAATCCACGACTAATATTACTTTTGAAAATATTATCATGAAAGTAATTATGAATTAGCAAGTTGCGTATTGATAACCCTCTTGGGGATCACCTAAAAAAATGTTCCACGTACCACAGGTTGGGAATGGTATAGAAGTAAAACCTTGTTACCCTGTCGCATCTATCATATATACACTGTGTCGATCGTATATATATACACACACACACACACACACATATATGTATAGGTAAGTCAATTCTCTATTATATATATATATATATATATATATATATATATATATATATATATATATATATATATATATATATGTCAAAATGGTTATAAAATTCCATGTGCTTAATCAGGTCGTCATAGCGAATGTATTTTTCCTTCATATAACCTAATTAAAAAAAAATGATAGACTTAAAATGTTTACATCTCTGAACGTTTGCCGAATTTACTCTCATGTGATTGACCATTCATCCCCTAAATCGTTCACTCCCAAATACATGGCTGACATCGTAAACTTTACAGTTTGAAACAAACGCATATTTTATAATACCAATTATCACTTCATTGAGCCAAGTCCCTCTATCGCTCATTACAGTAATCGTTATGGACGTTTTCTCTTTATATTTTCTCTACTCTCCATCTGGTTCTTTTCAAACGTCAAATGGTTCACAACCACTTTATTCGTGCTCGATTCGTTAATTTCTATGCAAGTTTTACCAATTAAAAGTTCAAGTTTGTTATAGCGTCGGATAACGGAAAGGACTCGGTTAACTTTGGTTTTGCTCCCGCCCGAATTGTTCGTTCTGACGAAGGTCGAGCTTGACACTCCATTTCAGACCTTTAGACCTACATTTTAACGTGGAATCCGAACCACGCCCCACCACGGGCGATCAGAAATTACAAACTCCTCGCTCGGACTCGATCTCACGACCTCCCGATCAGCAGCGCAATGTCTTAACCACTAGGCTACCCAGGGTACCATTTATCTATCAACCAATTTCTTTTTATTGTGTGGAAGGATAAACAGCTGGGTTTTGCTGCGCCAGGTCTCGATCCCGGGGCCGATGGATTCGTAGTCAGTGATGCTAATTACTACACCACCGAGGCGCATCAAAAAAGGATATTCTTGAACTCTAAAATCCCCGCCTACCAAGATTATTTAGCCCCGAGCAAACACTTGCTCTCGATTCTTGCCAAATCTGTGGGCCTCAGGCCAAGGTCGTCATCAGGCACCCGTGATCTTGCGATTCTGTGCCCTTCAAACAAGGCCACTCTGGTAGGTGACACTGTTCTTGCTATCCGTCCACTCTCTGCCAAAGCCGTTCCCTTAACCAGCTGCCCATAAAACTTTATGAACTCGAGTGATATTACCTCGTCCGAATAAATATAATATTTTTTTAAGTGACTGTTAGCGGCAATGCTGCAGCGTACCTACACTAACTCGTGAAAGTTATCAAGAAATGATTTGTCATTTAACTCCGATCACCGTTATTGAATATGCCTCACTCCGTATTCTCTGTAAATTTATGAAGAATATCGTATAACTTTTCTCCGTATACCAAAAGAGAGTGAAAATTAACGTTCACTTTATATGACAAAACTTGAAAATAAAAACCCACTCTAATAGACAGAGTTTATTTCCACAACAGTTTCGACGCCCACTGTATCCACCCGAGGAGGATGCCAGTGGGCGTGGAAACTGTTGTGGAAATAAACTCTCTCTATTAGAGTGGGTTTTTATTTTCATATTTTGACCTTCACGTAGAAAAAAGTGAAGTTTTTTGCATTTATCACAAAACTATTCCATTTTACGTCATTTCCTGCGTGGAAACTCTTCCACTCGACTGCAATTAATTTGTTGGTTTGCAATTATCTCTTCAGTGGACTTAATTTAAATAAATATTAAGGAATTCCTGTTGTTTTGTTCCACACCGGACTATACGCGTAAGAAAGGGCGTTAACTACGAGTATGCTGCCCGCCACCACCGACTGGCCTCCCACCTCGCGCGTCACCCCACACAGTATTATTCTATTGCACTATAATATACAATTAAGTGGGTTGTACTCACCACAAGACGTGAAGGTCATCTACTCGCGGAGACTGGAACTCCTCCCTCTGCTAATACTGCGACCTAACTTAATGTAACCCCCAAAAAAGGTGTCATATCGACAAAATATGGGTATCCCACATACTGCCCATATACATATCGCTGGTGGCCTCTCTATGACTACTGTAATTCTAAGATACCTTTATCATCATCTTGAGCATGGAGTATCTGGTGAATAGGTTGAGGGTGCCTTTGCTCCTGTGGTAGTGGTCGTGGAGACTGAGAAGCGCCTGTCGAGCCGTTTCAGAAGCGTCTTCCAAACGGCTTCGAACCCCTTTCAGACGCTGATTCGTAGCGATGGCTTCGTCTCGGGTATCACCATCAGCTTCAAAGGAGGGTATTTATTATATTTTGTACCCGGGTATTTATAACATTTTATTCCTTTACAATATGTTTTTGTAGCGAATGTATAGGAATTTGTGGGTATATGTACAAATTGTATTAGTTGTACTGTATATCTGCATGGATGTGTATGTATATACAGAATTACATGTACCTATATATATATATATATATATATATATTGGTTATGTACTTCCTCAGCAAAAACGAGTATACGTGCCCTTTTCTATTAACAATAATGGCAGATTAAATTTTAATATGAAGATACCAAGAGATACCGTGAACAAGGGAAAGCCATCCATCAGAGATACTATCTTGTCATCATCGGCGCTGGACACATAAATTTGGAAAAACTTCTCAGAGGATGAAGATAGAAGGATTATTAAAAAAATATCAGTATTTTATACAAATAGGCTGATTAAGAAAACAATTTGAAAATATTCGGTGATGATAAATTTCTACTTCTTACAAATCGATGGCAATAGTCTCAGACCTGGTAAATAGAAAACCCCATTTTATAGAGTGAGAAATTGACTCGTATCTAATGGAATGAACACTTATCAGCGTTTGAAGCTAAATTGTTTTAATGGGAACAACCAGAAATGGTTTTTTTTTTTTTTTTTTGTACGATACTGACCAACACGAATTAAAGCGAAAAATTCAAAATAAATAAATTTGGGAGAATGCCAACAGAATAATTGACAACAAACGATAAATCCCAGAATCACAGGGATGCTATCTAACTGTCAAAATGTCAATAAATTAAAAGTTCAAAATAACTTAAAACATGTAGAAGAAATTATCCGAAGATAAAAACGAGGAGAATACTAATGGTGATATTTTCAGAGTGGATGAATGGAAATCACGTTGAAACTCTGAACTAGTTTGATTTTACCATTAAATAAGTAGCCCCTACTTCACATTCGTCACCAGTCCTTAAAGAAAACGTGATATCTTTCGAAAAGAAGTTTTATGGCTTGCTATCAGAAATAACAAAATAAAGATTAAGCTTCTTGAAGTTACTGTACTTACTGGAAAGGCAACGTAAACCTGCATAGTAATACAGGGTGTCCACAATGTCTTGTCATCCCAGTAAAATACTAACTGATTTCCGTTTTTCTTTCAGACCCATTTGAAATGTGTGATAACGGCAACTATACGATTGAACAACCCATATTAGCTCGTACCTGGGTCCATTAGCGACCACGTAATGGCAAAACCATTGAAAATATTCGAACAGACTTCCAGAACCGATTCAATGGTGCAGCTCCTCCAAAAAGGAAGAAAAAACGATTGAATCGATTCTGGAAGTCTGCACGAATCTTTTCAATGGTTTTACCATTACGTGGTCGCTCATGGACCCAGGTACTAGCCAATACGCGTTGTTCAATCGTATAGTTGCTGTTATCACCCATTTCAAATAAGTCTGAAAGAAAAATGAAAATCAGTTAGTATTTCACTAGGATGACAAGACTTTGTGGATACCCTGTACAGTATATATGAAGTATACTTGAAAATTTGTTTGAAGTTTCGAGTGTGAAATACAAACGCGGCGGAGAGACCGAACACGAGCTTATATAAGTCAACGAGACAGGTAGTCCCGAGATCAAAGTTGCAAAACTCTCTCAACAATTTGAGACCAAAAACTATTTAATATTCAAAGGAAAATATGCGAAATATCCAAAATATAAAGTTAAAAAACATTAAAGACACGGAGTTAATAAAATCCTGATCTCTGACCAGTTGTACGTAACAGGTCATGTGTGGCAGGATGAGAGACCTTTATCAAATCATACAAAGAGAAGAGAGAGAGAGAAAAAACACTGAAAGGTAGAGCTTACATCCTACACTTTTGTTTTAAAGCTAACGAAGAGTATATATATATATATATATATATATATACATATATATATACATATATATATATATATATATATATATATATATATATACCCAACTTTGAACTTATCTTGAAAACTTTTGTTCAACTAGGCGTAAATATTCAGCTCTATTCAATTTTCATCATTTTAAGTTCTCAAAATATAAACTTTATTTAAAGAAAAATATATTTTTTTAAATTTTCAGGTTTTTTTTTTTAATTAAATGAAAACTTCGTTGTTATTTACGTTATTTTTCATTTAAGAAAACTTTTATTTGCTGATATTGTATATAACAACTCCGGACCAAAAAATAGAATACAGTCTCAAATACACTCATGGCCTTTAAGTTGTGAGGAATATCGAGTATTTGTGACGTCATTATGATAAAAAGACATCTCTGTGTGCCAGTTTTGAACAAAAATTTAAAATAAACGTTATTAAATAGTGAAAAGTTAATGCATAGCGACATACCAAACTATTAGACTATCTTGTCAGGTGTTACCAAAAAAAGGTTAAAGTCATTATGTTTATCGAGTACTGCCAATATATTAAACTTTCATCAAAGACTTCTAAACTCTGCGTCTTAGTATTTAGTTGGTCCACACTTATCCCTGATTACGGCCTCCAATGCCTCTTGCATTCTTCTGTAGTTATCAATTGCCAGGTTGTCATCAAACATTTCTTCAGTTCATCAAGTGTTCCTGGTTTACGCTTTTGGTTTACGCTTATCAATATTTCAAACATCTTCTATCGGATTAAGATCGGGAGAATTAGCCGGCCATGGTAGTACTTCACTTTCATGAGCATCATACCACGCAAATGTTGCACGAGCCGCATAAGCTGGAGTCAGATCATGTTGAAAAATAAATGATTCGTCTCAATACAGCTGTTCTACATATTCCAGCATGATGTACTCTAAGATTTCTTGAAAATCGTGACTATTGACAATTCTCTTTACAAATGCGAGTGACCCCACACCATTTACATTCATGCAACCCCACACTAACACATTCGTCGCTTTATAAAATGGGATTTCATAAATGCGAAGCAAAAGAGAAGAAGATTATCCTGGTGCAAAGAAAGAGTTGCGTGGATTGCAAACGAATGACAAAATGTGTCCTTTTTTAAGACAAATCAAAATTTCGTGTCATTTGGTGACAGGGGTCCACGAATTTCGTGAAGAATGTCTGAAATGTATCATGAAAGCTGCCTGAAGCGATCGGTCATATTTACGGCGAGTATTTTAATTAAATTTTAATTTTTTAATTTTAATACTTTATTTTTTGGTCAAAACTGGCGCACAGAAATGCCTTTTTATCATAATGACGTCACAGATACTCGATATTCCTCATAAAGGTGTATAATTTTCGTCCAGAGTTGTATATATATATATATATATATATATATATATATTAGCAGCAATAAACGAAATCCGGCATTAAGCTTAGTGCCTAGGCAATAAGCTGAAAGCTAAGAATGCATATAATCATGCATATATATATATATATATATATATATATATATATATATATTAGGGTGTCCCAATTTTGTTTCTTAACACGACCTGACCACTCGTGTCATGCCCGGATGTGGTTTGGGCTAAAGCATTGGCTGTGTGATTTTCAACTCGATCAGATGATATTTAGAGGTCCGACGTTTGATGACTTTTTTTGGTTTTCAGAATTGATCATTATGGCGTTAACAAGATCAAACATCAAGTTGTGGCTTCTTGAGAGGTCTCCGATAGCAGAGCTGGCTAAATCTCGATTACCAAGTAATATGGACGTGTTGCTCCTTTTCTTCTACCATCACCGCGACCAAAAGAAGACAGATTCCAACAGTGTCAATGCTGTAATATCGGCTGTATTAGAAATCTGGGCTAGAGCCAACTCGAATCTGGCAACAACCTCCGTTCATGCCTCGACTAAATTGAAAGCTTTGGTTCAGAGGTATCGAAATTTGCATAGAACAAGAACAAGACTGGAATGACTTACAATATGCAGCGGGATGTATTCTTGGCTGATATGGAGGATATTTTGATGTCGCCCGCTCAGACGTTCTGGATCGGGGAGATATCCCTCTTGAAGACAAGGAATTCCTCATTTCCCAAAGGGCAGATCGATATACGAGTTACGTGGGAGGTGAAGATAGAAAATATAATGCAGCCACAATGAAAAGACAGGAAAGGGAAAGAGCTCTTGAGCGGGCACATCGGCGTCAAACGGAGGAGGCTCTAGCTGTAGGAGTCACAGAAGAGGCTACGACAGCAGTTCTAGCACATCGTCAGCTGACAGTGGAAACGAAGCCGTCACTTGTGGACTTAAACCTTCGAAAGCTCCCAAACATGACAGACTAAAAGAAAGTCTGAGTGATCTTGACCTAGCAGCAACTTGGGATCGCGAGGGCCTTTCTGTTCGACAGGCAACATCAGCGTTTGCTGCGACTGCAAAATCCCTAGCTCTCGGTCCTGACAGTGTTCCATCAAAGAGCACGGTTCACCGCTTCCGACAAAAGGCCCGTACAATGATAGGGACCAATGTTATTGGCCACCTCGAGCAGCTTCCACCTCGACTGCAGATCCACTGGGACACAAAGATACTCACTGACATCGAACAGGAGGGTAAGTCAGTCGATAGGATTGCTGTTGTGGTGACGGGATGGTGTGGAAGAGCTATTAGGAGCACCGAAAATAATAGACGGCACAGGACAGCAAATGGCAAGCGCAGTCCATCAAGCGCTCACCCTAGTCGGAATTGAGGACAAGATCATAGGCATGGTGTTTGACACGACGGCATCAAACACAGGGATAGTGCAAGGTGCGTGTGGGCGTTTGGAAGCGGCATTGGGAAGATCTCTTTTATGGTTTGCTTGCCGTCATCACGTTCACGAAGTGATTCTCAAGGATGTCTTCGTCGTGTGCCTAGGAACACCACCAAGTCCTCAAATCCCATTTTTCAGGAGATTCAAGGAAGCCTGGCCATCAATGAACCACTGTCAGTTGGATGCATTTGACAAGGACGAGGTGGCTAAAGCCTTCATAAATGACAATGCTTGCCTTTCACAAATGCGACTTGAGGTAATAGACTATCTCCGCGATGCCCTAAGAAGTGGTAATCATCCTCGAGAGGATTATGAAGAACTTCTTCGACTGAGCCTCTTGTACCTCGGAGACGACGTAGGACGTTACAAGCTTCGGCCTCCAGGGGCTTACCATCAGGCCAGATGGATGGCCAAAGCTATTTACTGCCTGAAAATAGCATTACTGCAGTCCCAGTTCTCCGAACTTCGTCTCAAGAACTGCAAGGGGTTCGCCGTATGGCTCTCTTCGTGAGCCTTGTATACGTGCGTCACTGGCACGAGGCTCCCATCGCCATAAAATCTCCCAAAAATGACGTTAGGCTGTGCAATCTTCTTGTAGGTTACCCTGACAAGGACGTTGGAAACACAGCTTACCGGGCTGTGCTCCGTCATCTGTGGTATATCTCGGAGGACTTAATCTGTCTTGCACTGTTTGATGACAGAGTTGACGACAATGAAAAGCGTAACATGACTGCTAACCTGAAAAAGCGCCCTGGGAAAGGACTCAAACGGGTCCAAGGCAAGGGACTGCAAGTGGATGGCCGTTTAAGTCCGTGGGTGACGAGTCGATCCACCACACTCTTCCAGTTTCTCCAAGTTGAGCCCACGTTCCTCACCAAAGACCCTGAAACATGGCCTACTGACGAAAACTACCGTCTGGCAAAGAGCCGAGCTGCAGAGCTGATGGTGGTCAATGATGCAGCAGAGCGAGGCATCGCCCTCATTGAGAAATACACAAGCAAACCTCTGTGCCGTGATGAAGAAGACCTCCAGTTCCTCCTTCGAACTGTCCACTCACACCGACGGAATGTGAGCCGGAAGGGAACAAAAACGGATCTCATGAAACACGTGTTTAGTTAAAATGCATAAATGTGATGCTTTGAAATTGTTGTTTGTGTGTTAAGATTAAAATACATGTTTATTTGTATGATCATCTTGTGATGGAACTTTTGAGAGAAATATTTTAGTTAATTTGCCTTTCAGTTAAGAGGAGAAATAAAGTGTTCAAAGTTCGGGACCTTTAAATTTCCTTCGATCTCTCTGAAATTTTACAGGAAGACTTCTAATGGGAAACATCAAAAGAGCGCAACACGAGCGGATTTGTATCCCGAAAAACAATTTGGCCCCCTATGAGTTTGGGACACCCTAATATATATATATGAAAATTATTTCACGAAAGTAACACGTGAAAAATATTTATGATGAATAAAACCACGAAGGAAAGGAAACACAAAATGGTGCTCAAGCGCTTTCGTCTAATGACATCCTCAGGAACACTCAGGAACACTCAGTGTTCCTGAGGATGTCATTAGACGAAAGCGCTTGAGCACCATTTTGTGTTTCCTTTCCTTCGTGGTTTTATTCATCATATATATATATATATATATATATAAAATCTAACCCGGCATAACATAACATAACATAACCTAAAGAGTGAAAGTGACTATTGTAACTTATGCTATTTATTATGGTATATGCATTCTTAGCTTTCAGCTTCTTGCCTAGACATTATTTTAATGCCTGATTTCGCTTATTGTCGCTAACACACACACACACACACACACACACACACACACACACTATATATATATATATATACACACACACACACACACACAGTGGTGTGCCTACCGGAAAATGGGCGCCGCTCCGGAAATAAATTTGCTCAGCTCAGCTAAGCACAACTCGTATTTTTTTTCAACACATAATGCTTTCGCGCCCAGAGGTATTTTCTGTACTAACCCCCCTGCACTCGAGGTAATAACAGCATTTTCATTAATATATGATATATTCCACATATATATACACACACTTTTTATAGCTTCAATCAACTGTTCATCCAGGGTCGATTTACGTTCGACGTCTCTATAGCATCCCACCGTATTTGGAGGAGTTGATAAAGGAGAGACTATCTTCCAACACTTATATCATTTACACTTTATGCAGGAACTTGTCGAATTGGTATTTGAAGGTAGTTAGGTTGGTGTGCTGGCGGCTTTTCATTACTTTATTGACAGCACGTTAAGGAGTTTTGAGCCTCGTATTCTGAAACTATTTTCCATCTTCGTTTTTGATGGTCCCCTGTCCCGCTATGGATCGGGTAGTACAGAATCTACCTGTCCTTTAATACCAGTATATATTTTTATTTCAGTTCTAAATTTTGGGATATATTAAACGAGTATTTTGCATATATATATTATAATATATATATATATATATATATATATAAAAATTATAAAAGAATTTAGTCGTACTAATAAGTCCATACAAAAAACGAGACATTGTAAACACAGAAGCCATAGAAAGGACTTTTACTTTACGGCTAAGGAAAACGAGAGGTGAAGGCTACTGATCACAGCAACAATCCTTGAAACTCTACTCCCTGGAAAGAAGACATGAGCGATACACACACACACACACACATATACATATATATATATATATTATATATATATATATATATATGTGTGTGGTGTGTGTGTGTGTTTAGATTGAAAAACGTTTTGTCTTTCGAATTTAGTTAGAGCGACAGTAAAAAATTTCGAAAAAAAATTGCCCAAATTTTGTTTTTTAGATTACAGATAGCAACAATTGGATGACGCAAGTTTTATTCACCTAATTTATTTATTTATTTATTTACTTATTTATTTGATTTATTTATTTATTTTATTATTTATTTGTATTAATGATATTTGTCATATGGACTATAGTCTGCCAATAAACCTTTTCATTTTCTGAAAATAAAAACCCACTCTAATAGACAGAGTTTATTTCCACAACAGTTTCGACGCCCACTGGCGAGGAGGATGCCAGTGGGCGTCGAAACTGCTGTGGAAATAAACTCTGTCCATTAGAGTGGGTTTTTATTTTCATATTTTGACCTTCACGTAGAAAAAAGTGAAGTTTTTTTACTTTTCATTTTCATTTATTGAAACATTTCGTTTTAATTGTTTAGTAATCTCTCAGCTGGTCAGTTAGTCAATTAAGTTATTTATTTATTCATTTATTTATTTATTTATTAAGTTAGTCAATTATTAAGGTAGTTAATTAGTTGGTTGCAGTAGTTAATGAATCAATCTCTTATTTATTTAATTAGTTGTTCAATCAGCTAGTCAACTAGTCAGTTAATTAGTGAAGCAGATAAAATAATTAATTAGTTACTTAATGAGATAAAAAACTAATTAGCTACTTGGTTAATTAGGTAGTTAGTTAGTTAGTTAATTAATTAATTAGTTAGTAATTCCAAATGCAAACTTATGCTTTAATTTTCAAAGCGTAGGATTTGAATTGAGATTATCTTCCATTGGTATTTTACAGTCAAATTTTACAGTTTACATCAACAGTGATGTAAATTAGTTTGGGATCTGCAACACTTGTACTTTCTTAAATGTTATTAATTGCAAATGCATACCGGTAGGTATTCTAATTACAGTATAACAAACTTTGAATAGTTTACTGTACATACTATATTTGTCTTTCGAGAGAATATATTTAATTTTAGTAATTTCTTACTTATTTATACGTATTTATTTACATTTATTTGCATAATTAATTTTTACTTAGTTTCAAACACAACTATAACGAAAAAGTTTAATTTTTTGTGTATAAAGGTGTAAAAAATAAAAATGTCAAATTACTTATAATGTTTCATCAATATTCTTCATAACATTCAATTATTTTAAAATTTTGGAAACTAATTTCATTATTTTTAGGTTAATATGTGTTGTATAATACGTATATACAGTATGAGTAAAAACTGTATAGTTCTGGAGAAGTTTTCCAACTGGATGAAATAAATGCTTGAGAAACTTGAAAGACCATTTTCGTAAAATCCGATCAGATGGGCAATCAAACCATCTGAGGAGAAAATTCGACATTTTCCGAAATTCTTTTCTCTCTGCGACAAAAGATTCCCCATGACCTACTCCACGTGATTCGCCAGAACCTGTAGCTCAGTGGGTAACCGTTTAGCTATAAGCGAGGTAAAGACACTGAGGTCGGGGGTTTGGCTCCCGATGGTACTGAAGTTAGCACAATGGGCCGCATTAGTTGGCCTGAGCACTGCGCCAGTTTGTTTTTTCATGTAAGAAGGAGGGGCTAAAGGCGAGCGTCCGCAAAAAATGCTCCTTCCATAGAAGGAGAAAGACGAAATCAAGGTCTCCAAGGCTCAACGTTGCTATTTCTTTTTCTTACAAATTTTGAAAAGTTTATGTAATGTGTAAGATGCATGTATGTGTAGTGAGGAATAGAGGAAGAAGTGTGTGTGTCTGAATGTATGCTGGACTGCTCGCAGGGTAGATGAGACACGGAAAAAGATCAGCTGAGGAGGATAGTGATAGGAGAAACGGGAGTTCCAGCACTCCCCGTCTCCTGCCTAAGGGCACCCCCTCCCTCCCGGAGTACTTCCCTGGTCGAGTGGGGTCTACAATTTCCTCCTCCTAGGAGGAGGAGATTATGGTCCTGATTGATTCTAATTATTATTATTATTATTAAGTGACGGGAAGCACCAGTAGAAAACAAGACCAGTAACCAGTTGGTCTTCAAATAAGGTACACCGCTTCGGTTACTGCTGTTGGGGCGGTCCTACAGCAGAATGCTGGTGGCACATGGCAGCCCCTAAAACCAGCCAAGTCTAGGTACGACTCGTTTGGAAGAGAACCCCTTGTTATGTATCTTGCAATCGAAAATTTCCATCATTACGTGGAAAGGAGCGAGTTCTGCGCTTTACCGGAATGGAAGGGTAAATTTCCTTTCAAATCAGTAAGATTTTGCTTGCGCTTTCCTCGCTAAGGAAAGGCTGCTCGGAGCAGTTCTCCTAGTGGATGAAATAAATATTCGAGAAAATTCTACGACCATCTGTGTGAAATCCGACTACGTGGGCAATCGAACCACATGAAGCGAAAAAGTGGCTTTATAAAAAATTCCGTCATTTGTGCGAAAGAAATTTTTCTAAGGTCTACACCTCGTGATTCAGGGAACACCAGCGGAAAAACAAGAGGCGTCTCCAATCTCCCGTCGGTGACGGTTGGTCTTCAAATCACGTACAACACACCAACTATTTCATTAAAAACAGCGTCCTTTCGCCGCTCTCATAATTTTCTAATCAAATTTGGACTAACTTTAACCTTGTAACTTGAAACAGACAGAAATTGATTGAATTATTTAATTTTGTTATGTAATTTTGTTAAATATTTTAGCTCAGTAATTAAATAGAATAAAGAATGGGACTCTTATTCCCCTTAATTAAGCCGCTACACAGATCCTTTGATCTAATTTCATATTTACTAACTTTGATATTACTCGTAAAAATGGTTATTTGGTAAATAAATACTTTAAAATAAAGAAATTTCACTCATAATTTAATTCTTGAACATAAAAGTACAGGGTGATCTCATATTCGAGAACCATGAAACGTTGAAAGCTACTGTATTATTAAGGGTTCTCGAGTTAAAAAAAAATCACCCTGTAATGTACTACTACTACTACTACTACTACTACTAATAATAATAATAATAATAGTAATAATAATAATAATAATAATAATACTTCTACAGGGTGATTCAAAAGTCAGGTTACATAGGGCTTTTCTGTTTCTTTGCAGCTAAATGAGTTATGAGATGTTATCGAAGGAAGAGCGCATTGATGTGATATTCCTAGCTGGCTGCACAAGTGCATTGCCGTTAACGGTGGCCATATCGAACATGTGATGTGACTATTCCCCTGTATCATTACATAATACAGTATTTCCCTATGTAACCTGACTTTTGAATCACCCTGTATATAAAAAAAAAATCTATATATTTCTCATACTTTTAAGGGTTTTTCAGAAGTTCTAAAATTTCTAATTGATTATTATAAATTCATATTAATATTCAAAAATTAATATAATATTCTTATTTTGTAAGTAACGTTAAATAATATAATATATAAACATCAAAAGAAAACTTTGTTTTCGCGCGTTCAATGAATATTTTATTTGTTTTTTAAAGTTTTCTCATAAAGTTAATTAATTTTTAAAAATTTTTAATTAATTTTGCAATTACGATTTTAATTATTTTTATTTTTCATCTTTTTTTTTTTTTGGTATTCTTTCCATGCGTGTATTTGGCACTCTTACGAGATTCAAACATTTTAATTAAAACTATATATATATATATATATATATATATATATATATATAGAGAGAGAGAGAGAGAGAGAGAGAGAGAGAGAGAGAGACCCCAAAATGTGTCTGTTTTTATTTGCCCGTTATTTTATAATAGATATATATTTTATTATTGGGCTTTGTTCTTCTGAAAGGTTACAGATTGGGGGTTTTTTACTTCGCGTATACTTATATGGATATACGTATACATTTCTAATCTTTTATTACTTAATAATTAATAAATATTGTATATTAAAACCGTTCTTTCACCATTTTATACTTAAAGCAATAACTTTTCCTAATTTCGTAGAAATTAGGAAAAGACGATACCGCTACTAATAGACTTCCCGCAACTAATTAGTTTATCCAGTAAAGAAATCTCATTAGCCCAGATTCATAGTGGTTTCAACAGGATGGAGCACCTCCACACATTGCTTGTGAAACTCGCAAGTTTTTGAAGAAGCATTTTTTCGGCCAATTAATCTCCTTTCATGAGCCAGTGGAATGGCTTCCATACGCACCTGACCTCACACACCCTGGAGTGGAGTTACATAAAAGACAGGATCTATTCTACCAAGCCGAAGACAGCACTTAAAGACCTAAAAACCAAAGTCTGTGAGATAATCACCAACATCCCAGTTGAGCTATTTCCAGAAATTATGTCAAACATTTGTGTAAGGTTGAATATTGTGTTAGAAAAAATGGCGGTTATACTGAACATGTTGTTTAATTAAGCTTAATAGACTCCTACGTTTTATGTACCTATTGGCAGAGCTGGGCACTTGCGGTTTTTTTTTGCGGTACTGCGGTACTGCGGTACTACCGCACTACCAAACCGGTACCGCATAACGCAGTACCGCAAAGGATCGCTGAAAGTACAGCAGTACCGCTACCGCATTCAAATTTCCCGCGGTACTTTCCGCGGTACCGACAAACACGGTAGTACCGCAGTACCGCAGTACCGCAAAAAAACCCGCAAGTGCCCAGCTTTGCCTATTGGGCTTGTCTTTGTGCCTAAATTCTCTTTATTTTAGTTTAGAGCATTTATTTAGAAATAGGGACACTTTTTGGGGACATTTGGTATATATATATATATATGTATCAACTAATACGTAAATGTTAAAAGCAAACTACATACCTTGTCGTAACCGACAAATTTGTGTAGTTAAATTCGTATATGAGAATAAAAGGAAATAAATAGAGTAATAAGCGTAATAAGAATAAAGAATAATAAGAAAGAATGAAAGATTTTGAATTGTATCTGATTACTTTCAGAAAGATTGTTCGGAAGTCAAAATTTATTAATGTCCTAAAAAAAATTGTATTATTGTGAAAAGGAATTCAGAAATAACGGATAATTGTGGGTCAAATTTCTATATGAAAATGTTAGGAGGTATTGCGTTATTTCTATACTACCTCGCAACCCTCTCTCGTAAGCGGAGGGTATTATAATGACGTTGGAAAATAAAAAGGGGGGCTTCAAGCGAGCCGCAGAAAATTGTTTGAATAAATTTAAAGGACATCCGTGTATACACGGCCTTTCTTGAACGAGTGAACCCACGCGCAATAGGGACAATCAAACGGGGGTTGCACGTCAACCTATAGACTATTTAAGCCATAGATGGCCAACTTGCGTCCAGTATTATTTAATATTTCTGACTTTTAAAATAGTTTGTGTTTTTTAATATTTCGTGTTACAAATTCTAAGCGTACTTTACTTGGTCATATAGTTTCGGTCTCCAGACTACAGTGTAGGTAAGAAATTGGCCCTCGAGCATAAAGAAGTTGGCCATCCCTGATTTAACCTATTTAAGACTTACAATATACTGATCTGAACTAAAACTTAATTAAAAAACATATTTTGTACTGATATTACATTTCACTTATACCATTTACCCTTCCTAACGGCTAATTACGGCCAGTGCCATAACTTACCTGGCACTCCTTCTTCCTTCACTTCCTGAACGATTCTCTTGACGCTTTGCGTGAATTTTCCCACCAAATTGCTTCCTACTCGAAAGGAGAGAAAGAGGTAAAATAATTATCAAGTCCAAAACCTCCAACAGAGAGAGAGAGAGAGAGAGAGAGAGAGAGAGAGAGAGAGCATTTCAGAAGTGACGAGACACGTTTTCAAGTTCAATTCATAATATATATATATATAATATATATTATATATATATATATATATATATATAAGCAACATGTAAATAATAAAAAATATGTAACTGTAATGAAAAGTGATTATAATACTTAAAGGTAATCAAGCACGACAGGTAACTGTAAATTAAATTGATCTTTAGTATTCTTTTATTGTAAGAAACTTCCAAATTAATTTACCGTTAAAACGTAAACACGAAACGTTTACTTAGGTAAGAATGTTGCATACACTTAAAAACCGTTAGAGTGAAGGTTTTGTTTAACGGAAGTTTATAATAAACCAATGACCTTGGAATCACTGCGTGAATCTTTACGTTAGCAACGTTTCAGTGACTTTCCCTGCCGTTTTGTGACGTTTCTCAGGCGTTTTTGTAACGTTAGATTGTAACAATAACATTTTTAATACATGATTTCTCTCCATAATAGGTTGTATGGACCGAAATTATGAATTAATATATAAAATATCACATATAATAATATACAATACATAAAATATAATACAGGTGATTCAAAAAATATTAACACATATGTTTTTTTAAATTTTTTATTTTCAATTTATTTGTAAACATTCATACAGTCTCTACCTACTGTCCACGGATATCTATACATGTATGAAAGCGGTCAAACGTTGCTTCCAGAACCCTAAGGCACATCTCCGGTGGTAGTGATTGGATGACATCTGTAATTCTTTCCCATATAAGCGTTAAAATTTTTTTGAATCACCCTGTATACGAGTATATCGTATGCTGAAGAATATATTTTAAAGAAATCACTAACATACTATTTAATTTTTCATATTCAAAACAGGTATTATGCAATTAGTAGGTATATTAAAAGATCTAATTAGAGGAAAATGTAATGCATCCATTTGAAGAATTTGGTATAGAAATCTTTTGTACCACAAAGAGTTGATTTACATAAGGAGACTCTTAATTTCTATTTTAAATTAAACATGCAATTTCTCATTAATTATTCAGAAGGGCTAGAACCTGGCACAGCGTTCCGGCTAACTAATACATCCCACTGAACTAACTACTAGATTATTATTACTAGCATTATCAGGAATCGAACCTTCGACCTCAGTGTCTTCAATTCGCTTACAGGGAAACGGTGTTATTCACACTGAGATACGGATGTTGTCTATTTTCTTAATATCCTCCATGGTCTATGCAATAGTGATTAAGATTTATATTTAAGCAATAATCAAATAATAAGTTAGGGGAAATAAGTGCTATCTATACTACTTATACATTTTACAGTCACTTCAAAAAGTCAGTCGTTAGAATTGGTTTTGTTGCTGGTAAATAGGGATGAGAAACATGGAGTTTCACGACAAGGTTTTTAGAATCGACTGTATATACACACTTTTGTTAGAAAATGTAACTACAAAATTAAAAAGAATAAAAGGTAGGTCGATACTAAACAGTAAACTAAAAAAAAAGAGGGTCGAACCCTCTAGCGTCTAATATCCATGCACTTTATACTGATTTCATTTCGGTTAATGCCAGACGATTTTCTCGCGCAGCTTTAGAAAAACAAAACCTTATAGGTATGAAAAGATTAAATGACCCGCGTAAGAAATAGTGGAACAAAACAAATTTTGTTTATATTTTTTACGCAAAAACTTGACTCCAAAATGAGCGTAAATCCTTTTCCAACAGTTGTCATTTAGAGGAAATGGCCAGGAAACATTTTCCCAAAACTCATCAAGCAAATATGAAATATCGCTTCATTTATACGGGCTAAATCTTTTCATAAAATGTCAACAATGCTTCTCTTTATAGCTTCACTCAATGTAAAAAAGGTTGATTAATATGTAATATTATAAATGAGGTGACCTACTGATATATATATATATATTATATATATATATATATATATATATATAATAAATGCTAAAAATGGAAAATATATTCCGCGAAAATAAGGTGAAGCTAAAATGTTACTTGAATGAACCGATCATGCGTGTAAAACCAATATTGATCAGGGAGATATTTTATCAATACTATTATTATTATTGTTATTATTATTATTATTATTAAGGGATCAACAAAATATCGTTGTTGCAAAAGATCAATTTTCACGCGAGAATACTGTCGAATAATTAGCAAATTAATTTTTATTAGTAATTAGTATAATGCAAAATAACATACAGGTAACATCTATGTCCCATATCACCCAAGGGGGTGACGGGTAGGGGCCCGAAGCTTAGTTACCTTAGCTTGAGTAGCCTGAGTCAATTAAAGCGCCAACCGATCCGTCGTGACGTAAGATACAGAAAAGAGGAGCAAGTATATTTTACGTCCCCTTGACGCAAAAGGGGACACAAACTACACTAGGTCAAAGTTGGGGAACGTAAACTACACTAGGATCTTTAGGAGACATTTTTTAAATGAATCTATCAAATAAAACGTTAAAACTAACGAAAATATTACGACTTAATCTAACCAATCGTCAATTTATATATATTGACGATTGATTAGGTTAAGTCGTAATATTTTCGTTAGGTTCAACGTCTTATTTGATTAGGTATATGCGGACAAAGTTGGGGAACGCAAACTACACTAGGATAATGTAGGAGAACATAAACTACACTAGGCACCACACGGGGACGTAAACTACACTTTCTCCAGAGAAGACAACCGCACAGCTCTTGGCAGTGTTGGGAGTTTTGAATCCACGACTCAGTGGAGTTTGAGCATTGGCGGACGGCGACCGAACCGATCGACCCATGAGACGGTCATAATGTAAAGTAATAGGCATATATATATATATATATATATATATATATATATATATATAATTGGAATATATTCTTAATTATGGCTATTCATGTATTTATCATAATTATTCATAATATTAATTCTTGTCATTTTATATTTTGAATTTAATTTCAAATTAAAATCAAATTGGAATAGATTAAAGAGTAGATGCATCGAAAGTGAAGCAATGAGAGAGAGAGAGAGAGAGAGAGAGAGAGAGAGAGAGAGAGAGCGTGTTTAGGGAATTGTTTGTGCTGTAAATTCTTAATGAATCTCTTTCAAATAAACTCATTTTGATGAAGCAGAGCGTTCCTTTTATAATTATCTGCAGTTGCTATGCTGTTCGCATCATACTGACGAGAGATGTTTTTAAATAAAATTTTACGTAGTTGTTTGCAAGAATTAAAATCTACCACTTGAGTAATAATGAGAGTCATCGAAGAGGGACAGAAACTGGTACATCGCTCAGGGCACAGTAATGTAGACCACTGCGCTAAATCATGTATTATTATTATTATTACCAGCACCATCGGGATTCGAACCCTCGACCTCAGTGTCTTCACTTCTCTTATAGGGAAATGGTGTTACCCCTGAGCCACGGGACACCGGATACCACTTCAGTAGTTCCTAACTTTCGTATGAAAAGGATAAAAGTATTTGGTTTTCCACTATTTTGCAGAGTGACATTTTTTCCATGACCTTATCTTGTCGCGTTACGTGTGGAACGCAGAATTGCATCGTCAAAAGCCATTTATCATTTTAATTATATTTTGTAACTAAGAAATATTTTGTTCGACTCTCTATCTATTGTTTGTACTGAAGGAGGCTTTAATTATGTTCATATATAGAAGTGTTTAAGTCGAAATAACTCAAACAATATTTGTCAACAAAAACACCCAAAAAACGTTGTTTTTTGCCTACTTCTCTTTCTTTGTATTTTTAGGAGACAATTTTTCTTTATCTTATTTCTAGGTTCGAGATTTTTTTTTTTCTTATAATATCCTTTATAAACATTGGTTCGGACTTCGGTACTAATCAATTATATTGCCCTGTTTAAGGTTGTGTTCACGTCCTGTTTCCTGCATGGAAAAATATCTGTATCTGTGATTTATTATTTTTTTTTTTATGAGCGCTTCCTATACATCAGTGGTTCCCAAACCCATGGTCGCGACCCAAGTGAGGGTCGGGAAGGTGTTCCTGAGGGTCGCGGGACGGAAATTCTCAACGACTGATTCAATCAAACTATATGAATATAAACACAACGTATGAAAATGATTGGTCATTAACACTGCATGTACCAGCGTTTAGGGTCGCCAGGCCAAGACAATATTGTATTCAGGGTCGCCACCATAAACTTGTCACTCCACCTTAGACCTACAGTTTAACGTGGAATCCGAACCACGCCCCACCAGCAGCCCAGCGCCTTAACCACTGGGCTAACCAGGGTACCCATTTATCTACCAACCAATTTTTTTATTGTGTGGAAGAATAAACAGCTGGGTTTTACTGCGCGCCACCTGCCGTCACCGGGTCTCGATCCCGGGGAGCGATGGATTCGTAATCAGCGACGCTAACCACTACACCACCGAGTGAAAAATAATTGAGAAATAATTCTCAATTATTATTATTATTTTTTTCCGTCAATTTTGTCCTTTAACTTTCGTTTCATATTTTTTTTAACGTTGAATTTAATTCAATCTTCTTCTGATCTTTTTTTTTATATCTACAATTTTATTTTTATCTCTGACATTTTTCTTAGCAAAACATCAATCAAGATTGTATAAAGAAATTATATTAATTCTTTTCATTTGTAAATTGGTGAGGCGAGTAATAGGGATGAGTGAATCTTCATGTTTTTCATTTAACTCTTTGTCATTTTAACGTTATTATTTTCGACCATTTCTCTATACTTTTCTATATTATTAATATTAATATTAATATTGATATTAATAATATTAATAATCAGTTTTGAGGGACAGAAAAGACGCAGCTGTCGAGTCAGACTAATGCGAGCCATCGCGCTAACACCTGGATTATTATTTCAGCATTAATAGAGAGTCGAATCCCGACCTCAGTGTCTTCACTTTACTTACAGGGAAATGGTACAGTATTACCCACTGAGCTGTTGCAGGCGTTGGCTTCCTTAATATACTACTAGTATATTTTTATTTTTTCTTTCAAGAATCTGATTGACTCTTTATTACATTTTAGCAATGCCTCTTATTCGCGAGGTTTCCTTTTAAAACATCTCATATTAACCACATTTTGTTTATAAATTCTTTCTAACAACCCAATAATCGCGAATAACATTTAACTAACTTCACAACGGTGTAAAGGCTAAAAGATTTTAGTTTTATACACTTCATTACGCTTGTAAAACAAGATGAGGTGAAAGTTTTGAGACATTGATTGATATTTGTTTGGGAAAATATTTTCCGGTTTTTTTTTATAAAAAAAAAAAATAGCGGAAGTCTTTAACTTCATGACTTCGTTTTTTTCTGTACGCGAGTGGACAGTAATTTTGTATACATTAAATTTGTGGACAGTAATTTTGTGTACATTAAATTTGTGTACAGTAATTTTGTGTACATTAAATTTGTGGACAGTAATTTTGTGTACATTAAATTTGTGTACAGTAATTTTGTGTACATTAAATTTGTATACAGTAATTTTGTGTACAGTAATTTGTTGTCTTCAAATTGAAGAAAAGTTTGGTTTTATTCTTCGCTTTCAATTAATGGTGAAAATGTAAATAACAACAATCAGCGAAGAGGGTCAGAAACTGGCACAGCGCTCAGGCCAACTACTACGGCATATTGCGCTAACTCCTTCATTATTATTGCTATCATCGTCATCATTACCATGTGTGTTTGCTTGAATTAAGACTGTGTTTGTAGAGTTAAGACTGTGTTTGCATGGTTTGTAAGCGTTCTTATTTTACTTCTTTTCATCTTTCACCCCTTTCCTATTCTCTTCGACTATTTTTCCGGCTTCTCAGCAGTGGCCGGCGGATGATGATGGTGAGTCTTTCTCTCCCTTTTTCTGAATTAATGTTAACCCACGAAGGATAGGTTTTGCTACTTACTTAACCCCTTATTCTCTTCTTTTAACTCTCTATTCTCTTCTTTTAACCCCCTACTCTCTTCTTTCTCTCGGGCTAACCTTAGAGTAGATCTTAGGGTCCTTGTTAGCCTTAGCTTCTGTAGATCTGTAGATCATCATCATCATCACGATTCGAACCCCCGATCTCAGTGTCTTCACTTTGCTAATAGGGAAACGGTGTTATCCATTGAATACAGAGAGTATAGTAAAAAAACAGAACCTCTTTTAGCCTCTCCTTTATAAAGAAAATATTCACTTTTACCTTCTGGTCTTTCATGGTTTTCTTTTTCCTTTGTCAGTTTTCAGTTCTTTCAATTAAAGAGTTCTTAAAAGGATTCCCTTGTTTCACAAGTTTCCTTCATAATGAATTGAGTTTATGATTCTCTCTCTCTCTCTCTCTCTCTCTCTCTCTTCTCTCTCTCTCCCTCTCTCTCGGTATGTGCCGCAAAGCCTTTTGAGGTACTACTTTTCCTTGTAACTCCTTGTAACTCTCTCTCTCTCTCTCTCTCTCTCTCTCTCTCTCTCTCTCTCTCTCTAACTTCTGTAACTACTTCATCTTCCTCAGCCTTCCTGTTTTTCATCATTCTTATCTTCTGAACATGGACTTTGAGAATACGTTTCTTCGACATATTGATTTCGCAGATTGACAGTCCTTTTTTTTTTGTTTTTATCTTATCACCACTAAACTTTATGGATAGAGATAAGAAATTACTATAGACATTTAGTCTATAGATAATATTAATATATTTATAAATATTATATTTGGCTATGTTTGTATAGATAATATTTTATAATATTTTGTTATAAAGTCTTGGCAGTATTTTTTGTTGAAAGTTAATTTATATTTATTTAATTTATTTTATATTATATATATATATATATATATATATATTATATATATATATATATATATATATATAGAGAGAGAGAGAGAGAGAGAGAGAGAGAGGAGGAGGAGGCGACAAGCTTGACCTTCGCGAAATGAGAAATCATCGCGCGGAACCTTTGTAAGGTTGTAAGGTATATATATTTGAAAATAAAAATTATAGGATTAACTCATGATGTCATCAAGAAAGAATTTAACTCATGCTCAGTTAACCAAGGATTTGGTTGAATATTTTATCAATTAATCCAAGTGGTGAATTAAGTCACGATATGACAGCGCTAATAACCATTTAAAATTCAGAATTTTAAATGAGGATTGGTTAATAGATGGGTTAATGGCAAAAATGTATTGGTTGCTGTAACTAAAGTTCTTCTTACGTGTACTAAGAACCTAGAATTAAGTAAAACTTCTTTATACATGTAGTTTATTGGTAGCTCTTTACTTATATATATATATATATATATATATATATATATATATATATATATATATATATATATTATATTATAAATATATATATAGTAGATAAGGTATTTTGTTTATCCAACACTAAAGTGTCAGCGATCCACAAACAGTGTGTTGCGACATCCCGCTGTGGTCACTAATACATTCCAGGAGTTAATAATAGTCATTTATGAGAGACAGAAACTGGCACAGGGCTCAGGCCCACCTATTGCGGCCCATTGCTTTAACTCCTGTATTATTATTACAACCAGTATCATTGGAATTCGAACCCCCGACATCAACGTCTTCACTTCGCTTATAAGAAAACGGTGTTACTCAATGAGCTGCAGATGCTGGCCATACTAGGTATTGGGAGAGTACGTTACCGTATATACAGGGTGTCCCATAAGTCCGGTCTCATAGGAAAATTTATTTTAAATTCACAAAAGTAATAAATTAGAACGAAAACAAATGTTCAAATTGATGTCTTGTTTTGGGACCTTATTTTTTGTGTTGCGGGTAGAATAACACGCAATGGTTAATATGAAAGTGAGTCACACTCGTGAGAAAAAGCCACAGGAGGCCTTTTTCTCACGAGTGTAACTCACTTCCAAAACGAGTCATTAATTTAAACATTTGTTTTAGTTCTAACGTATTAATTTTCCTAATTTAATTTAAAATAAATTTTTCTATGAGACAGGACTTATGGGACACCCTGTTAATAACAGTGTAACACCTCGAATAAAAACTTTCTTTTGACAGGATTGCATTTAACGAATTTATTTATACTTTTTTTATATATATTTTCGCATTATTTGACATTTTACTTAATATTTTTTATCGTTCGATGAAATTTAGATTTGATCAATCAATCATCGTCAGTTTTATCATCGTCAGTTTTATCATCGTCAATTTTATCATCGTCAGTTTTATCATCGTCAGTTTTATCATCGTCAATTTTATCATCGTCAGTTTTATCATCGTCAGTTTTATCATCGTCAATTTTATCATCGTCAGTTTTATCATCGTCAGTTTTATCATCGTCAGTTTTATCATCGTCAATTTTATCATTGTCAGTTTTATCATCTCAGTTTTATCATCGTCAGTTTTATCATCGTCAATTTTATCATCGTCAATTTTATCATCGTCAGTTTTATCATCAGTTTTATCATCGTCAGTTTTTCATCGTCAATTTTATCATTGTCAGTTTTATCATCGTCAGTTTTATCATCGTCAGTTTTATCATCGTCAGTTTTATCATCGTCAATTTTATCATCGTCAATTTTATCATCGTCAGTTTTATCATCGTCAGTTTTATCATCGTCAGTTTTATCACATGCAAAAAAATATCTCGGCGATAAAAAAAAGGTATAGAATGTCGAGATTGAAAAACTTGCATGGGGACCGCTGTACAGTTTCTGGAAACGGTTCGTCTAAACGCATAAGACTCTAAAACACAGAAAAATAATAACTGGGAAAATTCTGGGGGTGGGGGGAGGTTTGGGGCGTGGGAAGGGGGTTATTTTATTCTTTTAAGTAACAAAATTATAAACTTTCAAAAATCGAACGCGGTGAGGTCTGAATAGCTAGTAATTTTCTATGCTGTTAAGAATATTTTATATTTCTAGGCGAATTTTTTTCCCCGAAACTGTACATAACTCTATTATATTACGGGCAAACGAAGGCACGAAACTATAATTAACTATTTAAAGTTTTACTGCAGTAAATAGGAAAAAGTTATACAATGCATAACGTGCAAATATTTAAAAATATGAAATTTCTGATGGGAAAAAGTGCTTGAATTTTAATATAGACTTTTTTTGTTTCGCAAACTTTTTACTTCAGTTCCTTTATTTTCTATAATTTGGCAAAGCACATCACACTTTTTACCAACAGATAATGAAAGTTACATTTAAAAACAATAAGAAAAAGAAACAAATCTATTTTAACTAATGTGCTGCAATAATATATATATAATATATATATATATATATATATATATATATATATATATATATATATATATATATATATATAATATATATATATTATATATATATATATATAGTGTAGCAAAAGTCCTTAGTCATATGATACTTATTTTATTGATTTAAATATTCGAACTGCAAACCAGAAATTTGTTTACACGTAACCATAAAAGTCCGTATCCATATCCAATATTCATACGATATTTGCTTATTGAATTTCCGAGGATAAAATACATCAGAATTAGAAAATTTGTAAGGTGTTTTCTACTGTTCCATCTTGCGTACCAATGAAATAAATATCCTATGAGTAAGGACTTTTGTTACAGTATATATAGACTATATATACCGTATATATCTATATATATACACACACACATAAGTTTTTAAAATTACAAGCAGACGTTATACTCTCCCAATCTGCAGCACATTAAAAAACAAATGAATTAATATTAAAGATTTAAAAAAAAAATTCAAGGTAGAAGTAGTTTATTCTAAAGTTATTAGAGATTAATTACAGGCATTCCTATAACTGTAAAATTAATTATAAATTTTATTATAAGGATATATAAATGCAAGTAAATTAAGTATTACAGATCCACATACTGCATAGGACTATGTCTATTTAAAATTTCTTTAAAAATTGCTATTTAAGTGTTTCCTTCAAGAATATGGTGCAGTGACATATTCGGTTAGAATATGTCACTGTAATATAAGTTGCTGTTGAGTGTTTTATAATTAAATTACAAACTCTGTATTAATACAGACATTATTACTGTTGAAAACTTGAAGGGAAACATTTTTTATATACTTAAAATCTGTATTCTAAAAAGAGAAAATTATAATATATATATATATATATATATATATTATATATAATATATATATATATATACACACTACGCAAAAGATTTACAGGAATTTTTTAGAGAAAAAACTATTTGTAAAATATATTTAAAAAAAAAATGTTATTCAAAACTCCATATTTGCCGTCGAAATAATATATATATATATATATATATATATATATATATATATATATATATGAGGTTATAATATGGAGCCTTGCGGAATTCCTTAACTATATTATAAATACTGCATACTGAAAAATAGAGAAGGACACTTTATTAAAGATATACCAGAAGAGAAGGAAGTTTTATTTAGTATGCTATTCTCTATACCTGATCTTCTTCTTGCTGGATTAAACTTTCCTCCTGAGTGTTGGTTCATGGAATCGCTACCTACAAAGAACAAAAACGTTGGGCGGAAATGTAGCAATTTTTTTTTTTTATCTGTAGTTTTTTAACTTAAAAGGTTTGATGATATAATTAGATA
>JAJOZX010004186.1:82500-187500 GCA_023014485.1 Bathynomus jamesi
AAATTTAGTAACTGTATTGGTAATTTAATTATAAATTTAAGGTAATTTAAAATCAAATTACTTTGTAATTACTTATATTGTCACTGTATTTGCGTAGGACTTCATCGTAACTTTATATTAAGAAGTGGGAAAATAGAGTTAAGTTAACTGGATCGAATAAGTGAGAATGAATATGGATCGTTCGTATGGATCGTTCGTATGGATCGTTCGATGTAAATGGGTTCGTCTCGTGCCAAATCATTTCACATTTCGTTTGAAACTTTTAATATAAGTAACTGTAAAAAAATTAATTTACTGTTAAGAATTAACTGTAATTGTACGGCTGAATTGCCTCAAAAGTAACAGTGTTGTAATTTAAGTACTTTCTAAAAACAGTAATTGTAACTCCAATTTAATTAATTATTTTAAAATGTAATTTTTACGACTCTTTTGGTAAATTACAAAATAAATTGCGAAAAAAGTATATTTCCTTTTAAATACAGATGGAGGCATTCGGGTTCATGCAACCTGAGTGACCTTCGTGCAATGAGGGATTGCTGTACGAAACTCCAATACCATTATGCAGGTTGACAGGAAGAGATGTTATTTTCAGAAAATAAACAAATAATTAATTAGCAAGAATGTATTTTTTAAACAAATTCCGATTCGCTTCGTATCTTTTGGTTTTCGCCATACTTATTCATAAATATTGAAATATTAATATATAACAACTATTCTCATAGTGAATTATAGAGGAAATATAAGAAAATTCAAGGCAAAGCTATCTGTATACTAGAATTCCCGCTAAGGCCCAGCAAACGCCCCCCGAAACGCAACCTGGGGGTCGGGACTGGGAGGGGCGAGTGTGTTACTAAAACCTTCCCTGGTTCTCCCTTAATGAGTATACTAAATTTGGTGCAAATCACCTTAGCTTTAGGTATGTATAAACGAACATACTGTATACCAGACATCATCATCATCATTATCACTATCATCTTTTAATCAGTCACTCGAAACGGGGATTATTCCTGAAGACTTCAAATTAGCTAACGTCACGCCTATTTTTAAAAAAGGCGACCGCGCGGTAGCTAGCAATTATAGGCCCATTAGCTTAACGTCAATTGTCGGTAAACTTTTGGAATCCGTAGTTAGGGATCGTATTATCGATCACTTAGAAAGTAGGGTTTGATTAATAGTAGTCAGCACGGGTTTCGACGCCATAGGTCTTGTTTAACAAATTTGTTAGAATTTTATAACGAAATAGTGCGCGAATACGATAGGCATAGGGCAGCTGACGTTATTTATTTAGATTTTAAAAAGGCGTTCGATACAGTTCCGCATAGGAGACTAATTGCGAAGGTTAAAGCGCACGGTATCCGCGGTCAGGTAGCTAACTGGTTAGAAGAATGGCTTCGTGCTAGGAGGCAGAGGGTCGTAGTTAATGGTAGTGAATCGGGGTGGTTAGAGGTAGGTAGTGGTGTCCCACAGGGTTCAGTGTTAGGCCCATTGTTATTCGTAATTTACATTAACGACATAGATGTAGGATTGATTAGTAACGTGTCAAAATTCGCGGACGATACTAAAATAGGCGGTAAGGTTTTAACGAGGACGATAGAAATAGGATCCAAGACGATGTAGATAGGATTATGGAGTGGACGGATAAGTGGCAGATGCAATTTAACGTAGATAAATGTAAAGTTTTGCATATAGGTTCTCGCAACAATAATTACGTGTACACGATGGATGATAGGGATTTAGCGAGCGTTGACGAGGAAGTAGATTTAGGCGTACGCGTAACTAAAGATTTAAAGGTTAGGAACCAGTGCCTGGAGTCTTGCGCAAAAGCTAATAGGATGTTAGGCTTCATAGCGCGTAATTTCGAATTTAAATCGAAGGATATTATATTGCCCCTTTACAAGTCCCTAGTCAGGCCTCATTTGGAATATGCCGTTCAGTTTTGGTGCCCGTACTTGCGTGAGGATATTGATAGGTTAGAAAGGGTTCAGCGTCGTGCCACGAAACTTATTCCGGCATTGCGCAATAAGCCTTATGAAGATAGGATTAAAGTGTTAGACTTGTATTCACTCGAAACTAGGAGATTAAGGGGGGAGCTTATTGAAGTTTTCAAAATCGTTAATAACATCGATAACGTAAATTTTGACAAATTGTTCACTTTCGATAATAGTAATACTCGCAATAACGGATTCAAGTTGCGTGGCAGACGTTTCATTACTAATATCGCTAAAAACTTCTTTACGTTTAAAGTAATTGATAAATGGAATAATCTTCCCGCGTCAGTCGTTCATTCTACCAGCGTTAATGTGTTTAAGAACCGTCTGACAGACATTTTAAAAATATTAACGTTGTTTAAAATTAAAAAAGAAAGTTAACAACAGGAGCTCTGGTGGTGGTGCTCGAGGATGAGTCTGTTGACGATGAATGCCAGCTTGTGACATGCCAGCGTGATGCCAGCAATAAAAAAAAAAAAAAAAAAAAAAAAAAAGACTAACACGAATGTAGATGTAGCTCATAGCGTAAACTAACCCACTTTTTGTTTAACTTTACCTACTTTTTTTTTTTCTTATCCTCCTTACTTTGCATGTCTCTAACTCTTTTCTTGCATGTTTGTAGTTTGCATGGTATGACAGTGAGTTAAGACTGTGTTTGCATGGTTTGTAAGCGTTCTTATTTTACTTCTTTTCATCTTTCACCCCTCTCCTATATTCTCCGACTATTTTTCTGACTTGTCGGCAGTGGCCGGCGGATGATGATGGTGAGACTTTTTCCCTCTTTTTCTGAATGAATGTTAACCCACGAATGATAGGTGTTGCTCCTTACTTAACCCCTTATTCTCCTCTCTTCTCTTAACCCCCTACTCTCTCCTTTCTCTCGGGCTAGCCTTAGAGTGGATCTTAGGGTCTTTGTTAGCCTTAGCTTCTGTAGATCTGTAGATCTTCCAGCTTGTGACATGCCAGCGTGTGATGCCAGCAATAAAATTAAAAAAAAATTAGACTAACACGAACGTAGATGTAGCTCGTAGAGTAAACTAACCACTTTTTGTTATACTCTACCTACTTTTTTTTTTTAATCCTCTCCTTACTTGCATGTATGTAACTCTCTTTACTTGCATGTTTAGTTTGCATGGTTTGTAAGCGTTCTTATTTTACTTCTTTTCATATTTCACCCCTCTCCTACTCTCTTCGACTATTTTTCCGACTTGTCGGCAGTGGCCGGCGGATGATGATGGAGTCTTTCTTTCTCTTTTTCTGAATGAATGTTAACCCACGAATGATAGGTTTTGCTACTTACTTAACCCCTTATTCTCCTCTTTTAATCCCCTCCTCTTTCCTTTCTCGCTAACCTTAGAGTGGATCTTAGGGTCTTTGTTAGCCTTAGCTTCTGTAGATCTGTAGATCTGTAGATTATCATCATCCGCTACATATATAAATAAGATAGTTTATTAATAATTTCAAATGAACCTCTGTCCAATTTGCTTTCGCTTTAAAGTTACACGTAATTATATGAGTATCTTTTGTTACAGTCTAAATAGTGTTGTTATATACAGTATATGTTATGGGCTGCGTCGTAGCAAGAGTCGTAACGCCACTTCCCATCAATCAGCGAAGTTAAGCGACATTGGGGTTTGGTAGTTGTTGGGTGGGAGACCGTCATCCGCGTCCAGATTATGTAACGACCCGTTGTTCGGATCCCACGTAACGCTGTAGGTACCTTCTGTCGTATGACCTTAGATGTTGCGAAGGTTAAACAATCACATCATTACATTTATGTGTATTATTTTTAATATAAACTATACCATTTTATCTCGCTCGTCCTCAGTTGTTTTCCTAATTCTGTGAAGGAATTGTTCAAGACTTGTTCAGAACTTGTCCAGAACTTTTTCTAAGTTTTTCAAGTCTTGTTCAGAATTTCTTCAGAACTTGTTCATGACTCGTTCAAGACTCGTTCAGAATCTGTTCATAACTTGTTCATAACTTGTTCAAGATTTGTTCATGACTTATATACTGCATATCGACGGTTTAGTTAAAATTAAATAAAAAAAAACGCGTTTTAAATTACAGACTTCTTATATAAATGATTCAGCATCTGGAGATACGCACTGCAACACCCGTGGGAAAGAGTGTTCACCAGAGATTCATTCTTATCGCGCAATTTCCAACCCTTTACAGTAATGAATTAACTAGTCCACTCCTGAAAGGAGTGATAAGAGAGAGAGAGAGAGAGAGAGAGAGAGAGAGAGAGAGAGAGAGAGAGTTACAAGGACAAAAGGAAGCCTCAAAGACCTTCCGGTCCCCTCTGGGAGGTTCCTGTTATGAAACAAGTTTATAAAAGAGAGAGAGAGAGAGAGAGAGAGAGAGAGTTACTTGTATGTTTAATTATAAAGAAACTGTTTCATATATTGCACAATGAGCTCCACCCATATCCAGTTTCAATTCTGCTTCCTTTGCTTTCACTCAAAAATGTACGCAGGGGCGCTTGCTTGTTTGTGCACACACACACACACACACACACACACACATCTATAATATATATATATATATATTATTTTTTTTTTCTCTCTCTCTCTCTCTCTGTGTGTGAATAGGTGTATTAACGTTTCGAGATTACAAACCATCATTACCCTCCTTTTCCCACGGGAAATTATATATATTTTTTTTTGCTTGTCTTTTTTCATTTAATTTTTATCAAAAACCGCATCACCGCAAACAAACGATGATATAAATTTAACGTTATCTAATATCCTGTATGTGCAATGAGTAATGGAATTATGGCAATTCTCACGTTACAAGCGAATAAGGAATGACAAGCCTTTTCTTTTCCATAAAATATTCCTGAATTTAAGTTTAAATATCTAAATATTGATAAATTGCTTAGATTTGAGTCAGCAGTACACCACACACCCACCACACCCACACACACACACACACACACAAAAAAAACTGCGCATCTCCGCATAAGTGAGGTAGCAACCTTTTAAATCCATATATATATATATATATATATAAATAATTAGCCATACCTAATTTAGCCTAAACTAACCCTTAGTGCCAATGAACCGAGAAGTACGTGATAAATGGTTAGGACGCGGATGAAGGCTCGAACAGTGGTTGCTGTTAAGTCATTAAATGTGAGATACTCGATAATCAGGCCTGACCTAACTTAACCAAGCCTTAACTAACCTAACGTAACGTAACCTACCCTAATCAGTAGCAACATATCCTTTTTCCGACAGTAAAAACATTTCTAGATTTTTCATATAAATTTTGTAATTTTCGGAAGTACCAAAAGTATTATCTCATTAAACAACTTACATCTGTGAATTATCACACACTCGACCTCCTTTATACCCAGTTGCCTTCACACACACACACACATACACACACGGTTCTTAATGTCGTCAGAACAAAGACGATTTCTATAATTAACAAAACTGTTAATACGATTAATTTTAATAGTTTATAAACATCTGGGAAAAGCATGTTAATTCCGGGAAAAGAGGATCGTGCTGCATAATGACATTCCCAGAAACGACGTATAATTTAATGCGGTTCACATTTATAAATAAACTATAAATCATCAATAATGTTCCTCTGATATACGATATTTAGTTTTGAATTCGATTGAATAATGGAGGGTGTTCACAAATTATCTTTACAAATTCAATTGAAATTAAATTGAATTTGAAAAGATAATTTGTGGACACCCTGTATAATAATATAATAATAATAATAATAATAATAAAATGCACTGTGTGTCTTAAAATATATTTAAAACTTTCGACAAATATGAACAACAAGGAAGTAAAAAAATCACACGGCTATCGGACCTTTGAAAAATGAAGACAATGCTTTATCTGATGATCTAACGAAAGTATCTGAAAATTAAGAGTTCAGTAAGAATCATCTTTCAGTATCTCAAAAACTGACAAACTGATATGCGATAGAAACGCGTTCTTTGAAGAAGAAGTACAAGGGGAAAGTATAACGGACTTCGACTTTACGACAGATGATAGTACACAAGCTATAGGGAAACTAAAAACACACTCAGCGGCAGGACCGGATAAATGGAATGCCACACTGATCAAAAACTGCAAGAAAGCAATCGCTGAACCCCTATATTGGATATAGAGACGATCATTAGACACGGGAGAAATACGGGCATCCTGAAGAGCGCGAAAAGCGCGAACATAGTCCCAATATATAAAGGAGATCGATCCGAGGCCAAAAACTATAGGTCAGTGTCGCTTACATCTCATCTCATTAAAATATTTGAAAGAATAGTTAGAGAAAAAATCTATGACTTTTTGGAAACTCGGAAAAAATCAAATGATAACCAACATGGATTCCGGTCAGGTAGATCATGCTTATCACAACTAATGGAACACTACAACAACATTATTGATGCACTTGAAAGTAATGAAAACCATGATGTAATATACACAGACTTTGCCAAAGCGTTCGACAAGTGTGACCATGGAATCATAATACATAAACTGAAGTACTCGTATATGGGAATAATAGGAAAAGTAGGAAAATGGATATATAATTTCCTTAGTGAGCGGCAGCAAGTCGTTACAGTTCAAGGAATATCTTCATCAGAATCAGAGGTCCCCAGCTCAGTACCACAAGGAACAGTATTAGCTCCATTACTCTTCATAATCATGCTAACTGACATAGATAAGGACGTTACCAGAGACAGCACACTAATATCCTTTGTCGATGACACAAAGAGCAGTAGAAAAATAAGAAACCCAGAGGATATAGGAACTCTATAAACAGACATGAACAGAATCTACAAGTGGTCGGAAGACAACAGTATGAAATTTAACACTGAGAAATTTCAAATATACAGGTACGAAAAAAGGGAGAACCTAAAATCCACGGAATACTATACCGCAAATGATCAGGAAATTAAGAGAAATTCTAAAGCAAAAGATTTAGGAGTTGTAATGACTGATGATGCGAAATTTGAAACACAAAATAAGATAGCAGTAAAGAGAGCAAAGAGATAACTGGGCAGATACTGAGAATCTTTAAACAAAAGGATAAAAATATAATGATTCCTCTATTGAAAACATTGATCATACCCAAGTTGGAATACTGCTCGGTCCTAACATGCCCATATAAAAAAGAAGACATTAGTCAGCTAGAAGGGATTCAGAGAAGCTTCACAGTCAAGATCAATGGGTGCAAAGAACTAAATTACTGGGAAAGGTTACGCGAATTAAACTTATATTCACTGGAAAGGAGAAGACACACACACACACACACACACCATTATTTACACTTGGAAAATAATGGAGAAACTAGCCCCTAATCTTACTCTGAACCCTATAATCTCCCAAACAACAGTGGAAAGTAGAAAAAAAAGCCCGTGTCGTGTGCCCAAATTAAAGGCTAGACATGGGACATCTTCAACCCTGAAGGAAAATAGTTTTGTTGTTGGAGGACCAAGACTGTTTCATCAGCTGCCCAAGGAACTAAGAAACACGAGTGGTGTTGCGGTGGACATTTTTAAAAGAAGATTAGACGCCTGGCTCAGAACAATCTAGGATGAGCTGGGCATACATGGCTATGTGAGTTGGAGAGTACAAGAAACCAACTCTCTACTTCACCAGGCCAATTCGAGAGGAGGGGCGATAAGCTTGACCTTCTTGAAATGAGAAATCATCGCACGGAACGTTTGAAAGATTGCTGTTAACAATAATATACCAGAAACTGGTACAGCGTTCAGAGCAGATTAATGTGGCCCATTGAGTTACCTCCTGGATTATTATTACCAGCACTATCGGGAATCGAACCTCGAACCTCATTTTCTTCATTTCTCTTGCAGGGAAACGGTGTTATTCACTGACCCACGGGCGTTGGTTATTACTGTATGTACTAATAATAATCACTAGGAAGGGCCAGAAAGTGGCACAGCGCTCAGGCCAACTGGTGCAGCCCATTGCTTTAAGTCCTGTATTGCTATTATCAGAATTATCGGGATTCGAACTACTGACCTCAGTATCTTCACTTCTCTTACAAGGAGACCATACTACGAGTACAAATGCATCTAAGGCCGCATCTTGGTGGGTATCACCGTTTCCCTATAATCGACGTAAAAACATTGAGGTCGCGGGTTCGACTCCCCATTGGTGCGCCAATCCGAACATCACTGCATAAGGATGGTCTTATTTGCGAGGTTAATCGCATTACCACATTACAGTCGTTTATTCATACAATCATCACCACAGGAGTAAAAAAATGGTGAATGTTCTGATGAATCTCCAAAGTGTTGGTTATGCATTCACCATTCTTACGTTATTACTGTATATGAACCAACGAAGCAAATGCATGAGATTCCTTTCTGGTTGGTTAAATTTCTCCTGTTTGTTTAGGTGGTTGGTTAGTTCCTAAAACGAACCTATGCCGTTCCCCTCTTTGAGCCGGTATTACATCGAGTTAAACCTAAGGCACACACACACACACCCACCACACACACACACACACACATCTATACAGATAGATAGATAGATAGATAGATAGATAGACATGCGTGTGTGTGTGTGTGTGTGTGTAAATTTGTCATGCTTGATATGTAAGTGATGAAATTTGCTTTGAAAAATTAAAAAAAAAATTACAAAAATAGAATTGAATCACCTCGGGGGAGAGGGAGGGGGAGGAATAAAAGAAATAAGAATAAGAGAAACGAATACTGGCAGGGATTAATTTCACCCGGACCTTTGTATGCTCAAATAACATATCTGGACAAGATGAAGTCATGCATTGAGAATGAACAGATCATATTCCTATTTTGAAGCTGATCGATTTGTATAAGAGAAACGAATACTCACAAGGATTAATTTCACCCGGACCTTTGTATGCTCAAATAACATATCTGGACAAGATGAAGTCATGCATTAAGAATGAACAGATCATATTCCTATTTCGAAGCTGATCGATTTGTATAATTTTCAACTTCATAATATTGATTTGCATGATTTCTACCTGCATAATTTCCACTTTCATAATGTCGATGTACATGATTTCTTCTACCTACATAATTTCTACCTTCATACTGTCGATCTGCATGATTTCCACCTGCATGAAGTCCACAGAAAAAAAGTTCTAAACGGTTCGCGATGATGCAGTTTGACTTATTAATGTTAAGTTAGTTGAAATTAAGTTAGGATAGGTTCGGTTTGATTTGGTTAGGTTAAGTTAGTTAAGTGAAATAATATTGTATTATGATGCCTAGTTAGGTTAGCTAAACGGTTCGCGATGATGCAGTTTGACTTAATTAATGTTTAGTTAGTTGAAATTAAGTTAGGATAGGTTCGGTTTGATTTGGTTAGTTAAGTTAAGTTAAGTGAAATAATATTGTATTATGATGCCTAGTTAGGTTAGCTACTCGTAGGTTGGGTTAGGTTAGTCATTTTCAGTTAAAATATGAAACAATTGTTTTTAATTTTATTTCAAGCTTAAATTTGAAATGGAATAACGGTGATGGGCATGATTTGCATAAGGTCGAAGGTCAAGACTACTGAAATGCGATTTTAGTCATGTAATCATCTTAGTGTATACATCTTAACGTGAAATTCGAACCACCGGTTACTACATCATCTGAACGCAAAGGACGGTCATCCATCCAGTAACTACCCAGACGTAATGCCGCTTAACTTAACTAATCTATAGGAAACGGCGTTGGGTCATAGCCGCGCGTACCTCTCTCATTTATACTATAGTACTTTACAAATGAAATATAGGAATAAAAGTACATTAAAAACTAAGGTCTGGGGTTCAACTCCCGGGGGTACTGCTAATAATAATCTTGGAATTAGTTTCATTGGTCGCATTAATTGGTCTCAGTTCTGTGCCAGTTTCTGGCGCTTCTGACTAATTATTATTATTAGCGCAATGAGCAGCAATTGTCTAGTCTGAGCACTGTGCCAGTTTCTGTCACTCCTCAAGTGATTATTATTACTTCATTAGTATGAAGTTCTTGTCGGTTTATATCGATGGTGCTATTCCTGAACTTTGTACAGAGGGTTGACAAAAGTAAATAGACACTTTTGTTTTTTTGTTTTTCGCCAGTTTTTGATATGGTGGTAAAAGTCAGTAAATAATAACAGATTTATTGAATTAATATATTTGGAATCGTGTTGATTTCTCCTTTCCATTATGTAAAGCTGACACACCTTCTGGCATTCCATTAGTGAACTTTGCCATTTGTTCTTGAGGACAATCATCGTGGTGTCTATTTGTTTTTGTTAACCCTCTGTAATCTAGCATCATTTCCCAAAAATTTAGCTTTTCGATTTTTTTTTTTTTGCCTTAATTCTTGTTGACAAATAATCATACAAAAATTAGGATTACTTCTGTTTCTTTCCCATTTTAACAGTTAGGTTCTAAACGATTTATACAGTCTAAACTTTGTGCTTTAGGACGACTGGACTTAATACATGTATTATTTTTGCCTATTTGTACTCCTCGCACGTAAAGTACCGTATTTCCCGGCGTATAACGCGCACCCTAATTTTGAAGAGAAAATTTAGGAAACTAAAAATTTAGGAAAAAATATACCTCCAACCTCACTTCACATGTACAATTTTAACGAGTTAATTTTAACGCAGGCTGATTTTTGGAGTATTTTTGGGAAAAAAAAAGTGCGCGTTATACGCCGTGAAATAGGGTATATCGCTATCTATATATACACAGTAGATGTATACAGTATATCGATATACTTTATACCTAATATGTATATACATAAAATAATAGAAATGCAATAGATATTCAGTTTCGGAAAGAAGTTCACCTAGAAACAAAATAGTTAAAAGCATAAAAAATTGCTAATTGGTAATACAGTATACCGCTTTTATTTGCATATTTTATTCATTTTGGTGACACTAATAAAACCTAAAAAAGCAAAATACAGTTATTAGCAATTACTATCTTTTCAAGCTTGTTAGAAGCTTTACGTTTTCTTGGCGAATTTTTTTCCGAAACTATTCGTTGGGCAACAAGATTAAAACTGGACAAAAATAATACAAGAACTGCCTGAAGAAGTAGTAAAGCACAACATTTAAAGTGTATATTAAACATTATTCAATGTTTTCCTTCTATACCAATGTGACTTTTGGAGTTACGAGATATCACAGCTATACTTTTACGAAATATTGATATAAAATTTCCTATATTATATATATATCACGCGTATATACTTCGTTTAGCTCGCTATACTGTAAAGTTTCATATCGTAATGATCCTCTTAGCATCATAATGCTAATTATTTTGTATATATGAAAATAAGCATTACGGAAGGAAGAAAAATTAGAAGCCTCAGTTATTAAGGAATACAGTTGCATTATTTTAATTGAAAAGGATTACAAATATGAATTCGTTTCAATGTTTCCATAGACCTTACACGGTTCTATTTTTCAAGGGGGGGGGGGGGGTAATTCAATGTGTGTGTGTGTGTATATATATATATATATACATATATATATTATATGCCAGCGCCCGTAACTTATAAGCGAAATCAAGACATTAAGTCAAGGGTTCGAATCCCGATAGTGCTGGTTATAATCATCCAAGGATTAGCGCAATAGGTTGCATTTGTTGGCCTGAGCGCTGTACTAGTTTCTGGTCCTCTCCTCCTGACTGAATATATATACACTTCGACTTAAACTATGAATGCATCGATGATTTTATCTATATATATATATATATATATATATATATATATATATATATATATATATATATATATACGCACACGGAAGTTTATTTTGTGTCAATTTGTCCTTAAACTTTGGCTTTCTGGACTCAAAAGATAAATGGGAAAATTGTCTTATCCTCTATTTTGTTTCCTTTCGCTTAACACTTTATAGTAGAACGCTTTAAATCTGTAGATGGAATTGAATAATATGTCATAGAATTTATGTAATATGTACGCCGTAGTGGTGGATCGGATATCCGCGTCATTTTTAACATCCGCATCCGCACTTCTGACTGCGGATGTTATGCGGATATTACCTCTAATAAATTATGCAATTTACAATTGAATTAGCTTATAAAGTAGCTTATAAGGCCCAGTCATGCACATTTCATGTAAAGTATTAATTATTAATGAACAAACAAATATATAAACCTCAAAATGTAAATACGTGGTAACACAGAAAATTGAATGAAACGTGTTTCATTCAATTTTCTGTGGCTGAAACTCTTGAGAAAGTTATTATTTTTATCATAATGAAAATATTAATATTAATTTTAATTCTTATGCATTGCCTGCCATAATAGTAATATCACGAAATTTGAAAAATTATGTCATATATTCATAATTCTATATTATATTGATAGATTAACTAAATATCCGCATCCGCATCCGCGGATATTGAAATTAAAGATCCGCATCCGCAGATGTTGAAAAACTGACATCCGGTCCACCACTAAATTGTACGGTAATATATGTAATATGTAACAATGGGAATTACGGTAGGTAATCTGTAATATATCACAATTGCCATAACTGAAAAAATATAACCAAAAAGGAATGTTTTTGGTGAGATAATTTGGGATAACTGAGTGATAGTTATGTCGTGTGGTTGTTCAACCTCCTTCATGACGGTAAATGCCCCGTGACAGAGGGGGGCTCACAGCTTTACGTGGAATCGAACTATCTAAGTGTTACACTACATCATCTTGAACGTAGAGTATGGTTAATCATCCAGCTATTGAAGAGCCCCAGTGTCACTTCGCTGATTTAACGGTAAGCGGTGTCGCGTTGTAAGCCACTTCGCATCCCTCGACAAAAAAGGAAAACGTTCATACAGTATAAACGGACTAGAATTACAAACAAAACCAATTTTAATGTATCGTACGTCTGGCAGACTACTGTATCCCCCCAAAAAAATTAGTGAAAATTTATTCCTTTCTTTCGCCTTCATATATCAACAGGAAGCTTTTATCTTATAACCATCGCATTATCATAAACTCTCTCTCTCTCTCTCTCTCTCTCTCTATATATATATATATATATGATATATATGTGTGTGTGTGTGTGGGCATAAAGTAGTTCCTTCAGGCATTTTCGAAGATTCTTGTTTTTGCCTTTGTGCCTTTTCTCGCTCGCCTCTCTCCCTCTCCAAACAAAGCGCTTATTGTTATTGACTAGAAGACAGCTTTTTGAGAACGTCTTTCATGACGACCGCCCCATACATCGATGAGTGCCGGTTACCTTCTTACCTCGCTTATTTAAAGAAGATCACGAGTGTGCCGCTCTCTTCGCAACCGGGAAGACGTAATCGTTTAAGCAGGCCTCCGCTCGAACCCATTTTCATTCCTTAACTTTTAAATAACTCCAAATTCATTTTAATCACACAAATATCATTCATTCAATAATTCAATTCAAGTCATATTTATATATATTGTGTACTTGACCTTTATATAATCATTGTTAATCTCAACAATTCAATCTTATTTACTGTACAACAATTCAAGCATTGTAACATCAGCAAATGTAACTTTTATAATTTTTATTATTTTGTTTATTAAAGGAAGAAAACTCACTCCATTAATCTGCTCTATTTAATGACATTAATCATTCTAATAAAAAGATAAAATGGTGACCCCTCAAGAAAACCTAATTACTTTAATTAATCTAATTGCATTATTATAAGGCCTACAACCACAGGCCAATAATATATATATATATATATATATATACACACACACACACACACAGACACACACACACCTAGTTAACTTCGTTGCGGTTTCGTGCGTCAGTCTCTCTTCACACGAACGTGAAGCTGGTGGCCCCGCCTCTAGGCTTGGATTGGTGGAGGAGCGAGTTGCTCTCTTGCGCTCTCCACCGCACATAGCCAGGTACACCCGGCTCATCTGGTACCGTCTTCAGCCAGGCATCCAGTCTTCTCTTGAAGACTTCAATTTTGACCCCTGTAACGTTTCTGAGGTCCTTCGGAAGCTGGTTAAAAAGTCTTGGCCCCTGACAACCAAGCTATTTTCCTTCAGTGTTGAGGAGGTCCCTTGTCGGACCTTTAGTTTGGGAACACTACATATTCTGCCTTTCCTAATGTCCAGCGGTGTTTGGATGGTAATTGGGTTTAGTTTGAGATATGGTACCAGTTTTTCGATAATTTTCCATATGTAGATTATGGTATACCGCTCTCTTCTTCTTTCCAGGGAGTACACATTTAGTTTATGTAGTCTTTCCCAGTAGTTCAGTTCTTTGCAGCCATTAAATATTAATTAAATATTAATTAAATATATATATATATATATATATATAATGTAATGTTATAATGTTATAATGTTTCAGACCAACAAAGACCCTAGGATCCACTCATGGCTGGTCTACCTAACTGTGTTCGTAATCGTGTATTGTGTATGTCCTCCGTGGTGGCGGAGGGGACCTACAATTTTACGTGGGTTCCGAACCACAAGAACATAAGAAATTTATGTAAAAACTGCCGGTAAATTGGCAACGACCAATTTTTACGAAACTAAATAATTATCAATTTAAAACCAATTAATTATCGATTTAAAACTAAAGATAGAATCTCTGGATCCAGAGGATCTAGTCATAATAGACTACTATCCACAAATATGTTACACTCTATATCTATTTATAACGGACATGCAAATATATCAGATCCAAAGAATCCAGTCAATTTCATTACGGTATCCATCAAGTCACGGTCCATATCGATTGCGGACCAAGTCAAAATTTACAACCATATACATTACAATATATACACTTACGAGAAAAAGTGTAGGTGTGGTTGTAAAGACTGTACAGTAATGTAGAAATGTGTGTGCACCCATTTTGGGTCTCCCATTTAAAGGTGTTTGTGGGGCAAGTGAAGATCATGAGTTTTTCAATACCTCACAGTACTATGGGGGGCACCGCTCGGCAGAGGAATCTCTTTAAATGGGGTGTGTAAGGACAGAGAGTATCCCCTAACCCAAGACGCTGCCTCCCTATATCCCACAACACTTGTGTTGAGCTGTGGGATCTATCCCCAGAAAGCCTTAATTTTACTACCTTAAACTATACCCTTTCTATCAACATATGCGTCTAATCGATTTTTAAACATGTTTATAGACGTGCTACTAATTACTTCTACCGGCAAACTATTCCAGCTATTTACTATTCTATGCGTAAAAAAGTTTTTCGCAACTGCTGTCTCGAACCTTCTACTTGTCAACTTACACCCGTTATTTCTAGTCCTATTATATTGAGATATTTCGAAAAGCTATCTCTATCTACGTTATCGAACTCATTCATAATTTTGAAAACCTGGATTAGATCACCCCTTAACCTCCTAGTCTCGAGTGTTGTCAATTTTAACTCCTTAAGCCTATCCTCGTACGACTTTGACCTAAGCGACGGAATCATCTTAGTTGCTCGTCTTTGAACTCTTTCGATTTTGTCTATATCTTTGCGCATATGCGGATTCCAAAATTGGACCGCGTACTCCAAATGGGGTCTAACTAATGATTTATAAAGTGGAACTATAATATCGCGCGATTTGTACTCAAAATTTCGAGCTATAAAACCTAACACTTTGTTCGCCTTATTGACCGCTGCTGTACTTTGTTTCGCTACTTTTAAATCACCCGTGACTATAACTCCTAAATCTTTTTCCTGCTCTACGCTTGTTAAATCTTTCCCTGACATACTGTACGCAAAATTACCGTTACGCGAACCTATATGCAAAATTTTGCACTTCTCAACGTTAAATCTCATTTGCCATGTGACTGACCAATCAACGATTTTATTCAGATCTTCCTGAATTTTACCTCTATCTTCGTCATTAATCGCCCTACCACCCAGCTTCGTGTCATCCGCAAACTTTGAAACTGTACTGACTAGGCCGACATCTAAATCGTTAATATATATAAGAAAAAGCAAGGGGCCCAATACAGAACCCTGAGGAACGCCACTCGCTACATTAGCCCAACACGACTCCGCTCCATCAACGACCACCCTCTGTTTCCTGCCTCGCAACCACTCTTCTAGCCAATTTATTACTACACCCCTGATTCCATGAGCCTTAGTTTTTTCAATGAGTCTTTTGTGCGGCACGGTGTCAAACGCTTTTTGAAAATCTAAATACACTACATCAACCGCCCGATGTCTATCGTAAACGTCAACCACGCTTTGGAAAAATTCTAAAAGATTAGTTAAGCAAGATTTGTTTCGCCTAAATCCGTGCTGCGTATTTCTAACTAGCTTATGGAATTCTAAGTGTTCGACTATACGATCCCTAATTATTGATTCCAGTAGCTTACCTACAACAGACGTTAAACTGATTGGTCTATAATTTCCCGCCGCACCTTTATCGCCTTTCTTAAAGATAGGTGTTACGTTTGCTAACTTGAAATTATCTGGTACGCACCCCTCAGAAATAGACGCATTAAAAATCTTTGTTAGCGGCACAACATTGCTATCTTTTAATTCTTTTAGTTGTATGGGATATATGGAATCCGGCCCCGGTGATTTACGCGTTTTCATTTTATCAATATAGCGCGTTACCTCCCCTTCACTAACCACTATATTATCCAAAATATTACCATTATCAAACGGTATTATGTCCGTGACACAGGCCCTCTCAGAGGTCCAGAGAGGCCCGGGCTACTTCCAGCTTTTGAGGCCCATAGCTAAACCCAATTATTACTTTCACTGCAAAACATATTCAAACCTGAAAGTTTATAAATTTAAGGTCCCCCTTAAGCTTGAGGCCAAGGCCAAATGTTCCTCCTAGTCCCCCCTCTGATAGGCCCTGTATATATATATATAATATATATATATATATATATATATATATATAATATATATATATATATATATATATATGGCCAACTACAATCTATTCTTAATTGGAATGCTAATTAAATGCCTAACTATATGAATATCAAATTTCTAATGCTAATTAAAACTTGTACGAAATGAAACCACAGAAATTCAATTAACTTTTCTTTGAATATTTTTTTCCCCTTTTCGGTTAATAAATAATTATCCGGAGAATATATATATATATATATATATATATATATATATATATATATATATATATATATATATATATATATATATATGAAAATGAAAAGGTTTATTGGCAGACTATAGTCCATATGACAAATATTATTAATACAATGACAGTTCACGTACTAAGGATAGAAATATATACAATTGATTAGAAATAATACTGTAATGTCGGAGTTAAGTGGAGCTACAGACAGACGTTTTCGTACCAAGAATTTCATAGCTTAGGCCTTAGAGGATAAATGGCAGGACTCATGGATAGCTTGGATAATCGGGTTGGTTGATTTTGTAATTTTTTACATTAGACTGTACTGAGCACGTCTTGTTACCTCTGGGAAGCTCGGGACATTGCGGGTAGCAAATATTTTCGCGCTGAGCATCTCGGGGGTAATTTATGTAAGAGTCTAAAAGACCTGCTGCACAGCAAATTTAGGGTTCTGCCAGAACCTTTTTTATAATTCACCCGGAGTTGCTGTCCGTATATATTACTGCAGAAATTACGAAAGAGAGTGTCTTTAGCTTCACTTGTACAAAATCGAAAGTTCCTTATGGTCATATTCGCTTTAGCACACAGGCTTCGAAATTGTTTTCTTATATCCGGATCATCACTCAAGAAGCTGGTAATAACATAGTTTGACCCAAATACTTAAACTCTTGTACTTCCTCAATTACTTCACCATTCATTTTAAGCCTTATATCAGCTGGCTGATTACAGGTTTTAGGATGAAATTGCATAACCTTAGTTTTTGTAACATTAAAAAGAATATCATGTTTCTGCGAATACACTTCGCAGACTTTTAGTAACCGATATATGTATATATAATTTCTTTTCAAATGAGAAAGTTATAATTGAGAATAGTCTGCATATTAGAAGAAAAAGGTGATTTCTACACCCACTTCATGCAATTTCCATTCTCATACCCATTTTCCCACTTCATTTTAAGATTAAATTACGCTAGGTTTGGTCAGGTTGAGTTAGGTTAGGTTAGGTTAGGTTAGGTTAGGTTAGTTTAAGTTAGCTTAGGTTCGGTAAGGAGGTAAAACTGGCAATTATCACTTTCGGATCCGAATGACAAACAGAGGTCATGTGATGGAGGGGACCTACAGCTTTAAGTGGAATCGAACCTTCTACATCATTTGAACTCGGAGGACGGTCACCCACTCAGCTACTAAACAAACCCACTGTCGTTCAATCTCGTTGATCTAACGGGAAGCGGTGATGCGACGTGACCATGGTGAAACCCTAAAAATGACAAGACCTGAGATGTAACCTAAGGAAAAATCACCTCATATTTACACTACATTTTTTAACAGATATTTCATGTCATGCATTTCATGAGGAAATAAACAGAATGGAAAAGGAAATAAAATGGTGGGGGAGGGGGGGAAACAAGGACGTGGTGGGACTAAACCCCGTCGCGTGGCTTCAGAGAAAACGCTCCTCCCGATCACGCCATTTAGAACCCCCCCTGGAAAGTTTCATTCAATCGAGATCATTATTTACGCTGTTTGACCATGTTCCATTCAACTTCCTCGCTTTTATAAAGCATATGAATGCGTTTTGAGTGCAATAATTCCTTGAATGAAGCTCTTTTAGGGGAAATTCTGGATGGCGTGATCGTGGTAGGAGTGCTGTTGACTCTGAAACCACGCGAAAAGGGTTCCATTTCCACTGCCCCTTAATTTCCTACTTTATTCCTTTCACTTTCCACATTATTTAAGTGCGGTTATTGCGCTTGAGACGCATTCATACGCGATAAGTAGTTGGATGACACAGAGGGTTAACAAAAACAAATAAACACCACGACGATTGTCCTCAAGAGCAAATGGCAAAGCTCATCAATGGAATACCAGAACGTGTGTCACCTTCACACACACACACACACACACACACACACATATATATATATATATTATATATATATATATTATATATATATTATATCGTCAGTTCACAAAGGAACGAGCAATTAAAAATAAATGCTCTAATTGAGGACAGATATAAGTGAAATCGTATAAGGTTGTCGATTCGATGTGAAAACGCAAGACTTCATTATTAATTCATTCTCTAATGAAAGGAGCACCCTTTTTGGGGGGGGTTCTGTAATGGCTTCTTCACTTGACCACTTAACCCTATGCATATATATATATATATATATTGGGTCTAGTAAAGAAGCCATTACAGAACTCCCCAAATAGGGTGTTCCTTTCATTGGGGAATGAATTAATAATGAAGTCTCGCGTTTTTAGCATCGAATCGACAACGTCATTATACGATTTCGCTTATTTATGTCCTCAATTAGAGCATTTATTTTTAATTGCTCGTTCCTTTGTGAACTGACGATGCATATATATATATATATATATATATATATATATATATATATATATATATATATATCAGTGGCGATTTCTTAATGAATGCAACGCATGCAATGCATGCGCGTTAAATATGTTCTCTTTTCAGATGTAAGTAAGGATTATAATTGACAAAATAATTTTCAGAAACTAAAAATAGGCTAAGGCTTCAATCACGCATGTACTGGCTATTGGGCGGTGTAAACAAAATTATGTCTTATTTCATTAGACAATTAAGAACATTTTTCTGTACACAGATCGAAATACTTGTAGCTAAAGCATTCACTAATTCAGTCTGGGTACAGAAAAATGTTCTTAATTGTCTAGTGAAATAAGACATGATTTTGTTTACACCGCCTTGCCTTGGGCAATTTTTTAAGGAGACTTCTCACTATCCATAAGATATTTTTTTTGAGCCTCATAGCTAAATTCAAAAGGCAATATGTTTTAAAATATGCTTAGAAAATTTACTTAATATTTTTACTAAAAATAATTAAAAAGCTTTGTTCTGATTTTTTTTTAATTAATGAAAATAATACGGCATGCATTCAGTTTTATAGGTGCATTCAAATTCTGTTAGTCGTGGATACGACGATTTAAACAATTTACATACTGCAATTTCTCGCCATGAAAAATCTCTTGCTCACATAAATGCATTTGTTGATCTTAAAACATTTGGAAAGTCAGAAAGAATTGATTTAATACTCGACAAGCAGAAATCAGTTGCCATTTCCAGACATAACGAAGAAGTTAATAAGAATCGAGAAATTTTGAAACGTTTGATTAGGATAACATGTTTTTTAGGTATGCAAGAATTAGCATTTCGCGGTCACAATGAAGAAGAACGCTGACAATAGGGTAACTATATTGAATTGGTATTTTGTATGGGAGAATTCGATGAAAAGCTTCAAAACCATTTAAAAACTGCGACTGTTTTTAAGGGAACATCATCTGCTATTCAGAATGACATAATTCAATCTATTAGTGCAGTTATGTTAGAACAAATAAAACGTGAGCTTATCGACTGCATGTATGTGGCGATTTTATTAGATGAAACATCTGATGTCAGCTGTTTTTCTCAACTCTCTACTGTTGTTCGTTATGTTAATAAACATGGAGAGATTTGTGAACGATTTATAAAATTCAATGACGTCAGCAATGATAGAAGTGCAGGAGCGATTTCTGATTTATCTATAAGGCAACTAGGTGAACTGGGCTGTTTGAAAAAATTAGTTGCTCAAACCTACGACGGTGCTGCTGTTATGGGGAGCGATCTTAATGGAGTACAAACAAAGATTAGAGAAACTGTACCAGAGGCTATTTTTCTTCACTGCTACGCCCATAAACTTAACCTTGTTTTATCCCAAGCTGTCGCTGAAATTTCCGAATGTAATAATTTTTTTTCAGTATTAGGAAGTTTGTCATCATTTTTCAGCAGTTCAACTAAGCGAACTTCAATGCTTGACAAAGTTGTTGGAAAGCGTTTCCCTAAACTGGCTCCAACGCGGTGGAACTATTCATCTCGTCTAGTTGAAAGAGTTAAGGAAATAAAGAAGATATAATAGATCTTTTAAAAGCATTCTTGAAAACCCAAAGAAATTTGATGAAAAAACAAAAAATAGTGCACGCGGATTGCTTGCTGGTATCGATACTTTCGATTTAAATTTTTTATTAGAAGTATTTTCTTCAATTTTTCCTTTTACTGAATATCTATTTAATGTGCTGCAAACAAAATCTATGGATATTGTGTATAGCTCAATCACCGTTGAAAGCACTATGAAAAAAATCAAACAAATAAGGGATACAAAATTTGCAGATATGTGGGACTTGATAACAGAAAGATGTGGTGAACCTGTATGTAAAAGGAAACAGAGTCTTTCTCCACAAGAGAAGTATAGTCAACTATTTCATGAAATATTCGATAATATACTTCTTCAAATGAAAGAGCGTTTCAGTTCAATGGAAAAATTGGAATTCATTGAGCTTTTAGATTGCAAAAAATTTGAGTTCTATGATGTTACTTTCCCAGAGAGAGCTTTTGAATCTTTGAAAAGAAGCTACAATTCATTTTTTGAGTTTCCTCGTCTCCGTTCTGAATTGTGTGTTTTATATTCGCACAAATCTTTTGCCAAAAGAATGTTGCTGAGCTCCTAAAATATCTACTGGAAAGCGAAATGCACAAAGGTCTTAAGGAAATATATAAATTGACGAATTTGATTCTAACTATACCAATATCGACAGCAAGTGTTGAGCGATCATTTTCTGCGCTTAAAAGAATTAAAAGTTATTTACGGAGTTCCCAAAGTGAAGAAAGGCTATCTAATCTTGCCTTAATTTCAATTGAAAAAAATTTCCTCAAGAAGCTTATGGAGAATCGAGAGTACTTTTACAATTTGGTCATCGAAGAATTTTGCAGGAAAACTAGGAGAGCAGAATTTCAATTCAAATAATGCTTCACAATTATTTAAGGTAAATTTTAAATTTGTATCTTTTTCTTTAGATCAATTCGGTAACTACTATATATAAATATGTCTAATTTTTTGTTCGCATATTTAAGCCTAACATTAAATGAACTTTCCTTCAAAGAGGTCCCCAAAAGTTTGTAAAACACCTTTAATTTGCTAAGTTCTATGTAAACAATATGCAAAGTTTGGGCAAGAGGGTTAGGCGGATGTTTTTCTTCCATTCCATAACATTGCATGCCTGAACAAAAATGTCACGAGTCGCCACTGATATATATATATATGCTGGAGTGCCAACTTATATACAGAGAGTTGACAAAAGTAAATAGACACTTTTGGTTTTTCCATAGTTTCTGATTTGATATATATATATATATATATATATATATATATATATATATATATATATATATATATATATATATTATATATATATATATATACTGTGTATATATATATATATATATATATATATATATATATATATATATATATATATATATATATATATCTTTCTAAAAACTTTAGTTTTGTTTCCGCTTCCGCCCGAATTGTCATTCTGACGAAGGTCAAACTTGTTGCCCCCCACCTTCTTAGACCTACAGCTTAACGTGGAATCCGAACCATGACCCACAAGAGTGGGTCAGAAATTACAAAGTCCTCACCTAGACTCGAGCTCATGACCTCCCGATCAGCACTACGCCCAGAGGGGCATGAAAGTTTCATTTATTAATGTATTATATAGTACCTACCGGGTATAGTGACAGAGAATAAAAGTACTGGAAATATCCAGATTTTTTCTGTTTGCTTTTTCTTTGCTAACCTTCTCGCTCCTCCCTTCAGTAGGTCTTGCGCCCCACAGTTCGCGAAACGCTGATCTACAGTATATCTCAGGCAGCACTGTTGATCGATAGACTGTTGATGCATGGTTGATATCGTTGAAAGGAGGTTAATGTTTGTGACAATTCGCAAATTAATAATGATGCAATGTTGATGCAACAATGGGTTGATAAAATAAAGTGGAATCAACATTTACAAAATATATTTTCCTAAAAGATGAGAATAGTGTTGTCTATTTATTTAGTGAACAGTGAATTTACATCAACACTCACTTTCAACCCCAGTTCGATACCAATATCGAAATCTGTATGATTTAGATTGCTATTTCGAAGTTTCTATGCAGGACATTATCATTTCAACAATGAAAGGTTGATTCATCGAAATATTTTCGTCATTACCGGGATATGTGTTATCGTAACACGACGACATATTGTAATCCTTTAAATTTCCTTTATATTTAAAATATTTTTAGAAGCTTAAAACTGCAAAATTAATTAGTAGAAAAAAGCATTGAAAAAACCTTGACGATTTTCTGAGAAAATAAACCATGGAAGGATTGAACACCGAGTTTATGTAAATAGATAAAGAGAATTCGTAGGTTGAAAGAGAAATTAAGATTTTAGCGGGGTATTTTTAGGATTTAAAATCTTTTGAAACTAAAAGTGTTTAGCCAATGTTCTTATTTAGTGAAATAATTTGTGAGGATAAGATGTCTTTCTTGTTATAATTTCCAGAGCCTAATTCGAAGCTTGAAATTTAGGTTGAAATTTGCTTTATGTCAATTTGAAAGTGACCGAAGACTTGGGTATTATTTTGCTGTACTGTAGAGGGAGTAATTTTAAGGGCAGAAAAAAATAGTCTTTAATTTAATATATTTACTTAGCGATGAAGTGGAGTGTGTGTGTGTCGGGGTGGGGGTGGGGGGGCTTTCCTTTTTAATTTATTCCGATAAGAAGGTAGTGTTTGTACATAAAGCGCAATCGTGGACAAGCAAAGTCTTCCTTTCATCTGTATGGTTACTAATTTTGTTTAACATAAAACAATTTGGTATAATTATTTGGTAGTTAAACCAAGGCGTGGTTCCAACCATATTTTTTTGTTAAGGTTTTAGGCATAGCCTCTATAATTTGTAAGACGTATTTAAGGTATTAACTTAGAGCTGTAAAATAAGATATAACTCGCCTCTTTCTGTTATTAACCAGGCATATGATTTTCAGACTTGATTTTTATTTATTTTTTTAATTCGGGTGGCAGAAACTGGATTAGGTTTTTATTTGTTAATTTGGGAATAAATCGAGTTTTTTATGTATATATTTTATCCGTAAATTCGGAAAAAATCAATATAATATATATATATATATATGATGCAAATCCACAAGGAAAAAGAAAAAAAATATTCCAAAGCCTTTCGTGTATTCAACAGTACACCTCGTCATTCCCTGACGAGGTGTAGTGTTGAATACACGAAAGACCTTGGAATAATTTTTTTTTTTTCCTCGTGGATTTGCAGCATTCATTCATTTCACGTGTTTAAGTGTGAAATTCATCCCATATATATATATATATATATATATATATATATATATATATATATATATATATATATATATATATATATATATATAATTTCTTTATTTAGTCCTAGTTATCGACTATCGATTAGGTAATTTTGGCATGTTCTTAGTTCAGCGTCATCTTTTTTTTTTTATTTGGGTCTAAGGTCATATAACGGAGGGGACCTACAGCTTTACGTGAGAACCACGAGTCGCTACATAATCTGAGCGCGGGGGACAGTCTACCATCCAACTACTACCCAGACCCGATGTCGCTTAACATCGCTGATCTCCGAGAAGCGGTGTTACAACATTGGCCACGACGTCCCAGCGTCATCTCTTTATCCATGAATGAAGTCTACACATTCCTGGAATATTAAACTCATAACAAGTTCTGGAATGGAAATTTAAATAATATATATTTTTAAAAATGTATAATTAAGGGTTTTGGGGTTTTTCGGGTTATATTTAATAAAACCCAATTTGTTGAAAAATTACTCGAACGCGGTGTAAAACTTGAATGTTCTCGGGCTTAAAAAATACCCTAAGAAATTTCATTTTCTGTGAAATAACTGAGAAATTCTATTGAGAGTTTATTTTGTGGGATTACAACATCTGACCGACTTGACATTCTATTGACAAATATATTGTGAGTTAGATTAAATTGGGTTAGATTAATTTAACATAGCTTAAGTTAGATTAGCATAGGTTAGGTTAAATTTAGTTTTTAGAGTGTCGATGTTATGGTCTTGTCGATCCGATGGATAAATTTGTGTATTTGAATACGCGTGAAAATAATTCGTAAAAGTCGTCATAAGATTAAAATAAATAAAAGAAGTAATTTGAGTGTTCCAAAGTATTTAAAGTTTTTAATTTCGACGTAAAAATGAAATTTTAAAAAAAGTTGAAAAATATGATATTCACGCAGGAAATGAGGGTGCGTAAGTATCGCCACAGTGCCATAAATCAGGCGCAAAATGTTTCGCACAGTTAAAATCTAAGTGTCGCCACAATGCTATAAATCAGGTACAAAATGTTTAGAACAGTTAAAAAAATCTCGATAAAGAATTGAACTTAGTTTTATGAGCATTTTTCTTAAGGTTACGATGGGGTTTAAGTTCGTTGTAAACATAAAACCTGTGTAGCTCCTAAGTGCCAATTTTGAGATAATCTCTTGACCTTAACGTAGAAAGCAAGCCCTCGACAAAGGGAATAAGTTCGTTTAAATGTTATTTCATAGGGAAAGTGGAGTTTAGTGTTAACGAAACAAGTTTAGACCAATAAGGAACCAGTATTTTTGTACGAATGACGTCACATAACGAAGTCATTCTCGATAGGATCATAATTATTATAAAAGATGGAGTTATTTTAAATTCCGAGAGGTAACTTAGAAAGTATAGCTTCAGTTATGCTTCCACTTCCTTTTGTAAATGACGTGGCAAAATTTTTGGACATTGCTACCCGAAAGTTTCCGGACATCTTAGCATTTTCACGGTTTCATAATAAAGCACGAAGTGGCCTTATTTTGTGTATGTAACGGACTTCCTTTCTGAATTTGGCACGATTATTGTTATACATTATCAAAAATAAATTTGAAAATTTTGTGCTGAAATATATTTCTTGGGTGAATTTATTTCTTAAACAAATCTGCGGAACTTACGATGAATATTTGAGACAAAACAATTAAATAGTTGTTTTCATTTCTAAGGAATTGTACTAAGTACTTATATTACTTTTATAGCTTGAGTCCCATTTAAAGCCCCCTTCTATATAACCTATTTGAGACTGAATAATTGTTTTTAAAGAACTATCTGGAAAGGGTTTAAATTATTAATGAACTAAATTATGTGGAAACGAATTCTGAAATAATGGACAATTGTATGTGAAGTTTTATTTTTGTGAAATAAAAATTTATACGATTGTCTCATTCGTGCTACTTATGACGTCATACCTGACGAATTAATCAGTGGTCGACAAAGTACGAGAGATTGTGTTGTTTCTATACTACGTTGCAAACCTCTCTTGTAAGCTTCAAAGAAGCCGTAGAAAGTTGCGCTAAATTAAAGGCCAGCCGTGTGCATCCGCCCCATCCTGAGGAAGTGAACTTGAGCAATAGTTGCACCACAGTATAAGTCCTTAGTTTGTAATATCGAGTTAATGAATTGAAAAAAAAAAACTCTCTCTGTCATTCCATTTAGACTACTTTGAAAATTTATAAGTATTTGTGTTTCAGTAGTATGGGTGCGATATTTTCGTTCAGAATTATTTAAAACTAAGTAATAAATGTTTATTTCCCCATTTAGTGTTTAACAATTATTTAATCATTAATAGACTAAAATTTGTAAAAACAAAATGAAAGAACATTTACGAAATTTTATTTTGAAGTAATAAAATTTAATGAGGGATTTCGCTGTTTCTTTACGACCTCACAAGCCTCTCTTGTTAGCTGAGGCGTGACTTAGAAAGACGGGTGATTCCAAGTTGAAGTAAGGACACGGAAAATGGTTTCATTTATTAAAAACTGCTCTGAGGGTTTTATATATACACACAAGGTTGTTATAAAGTTCGGAGGGGTTTTAAAAATAAACAACTTTTTAATTATTCCAAATACAACAAAATAGCACACATCATGAAAATCTATGACCCTTAAAGTTCTTTGATAGTTTACACCCACACTTGGGCAATGCAGCGTTCGATTTTATTCTGTAGGAATTGGGAAAACATTCTCAATTTCTTGCCTCGTGATTTGATGCACTACAGTTTCGATACATGCTTTTAGTTCTGCCAGATTTTGTGGCCGAGTGGAGTAAACGACGCTCTTGACATGGCCCCATAAAGAAAAGTCTAAAGAGATTAAGTCGGGTGATCAGGGCGGTCATGCAAGTGCTCATCCTCTCAGTCCGTTTTTCAGGGCATATTTCATTCAAAAACTCCTTGACGTTCCGAGAATTGTGGCAAGGGGCTCCGTCATGCTGGAAAATTATTTCGTTTAAAGGTCTGAGTCCATCAGGTGTGGAAGGAAGAAGTTTTCCAACATTCCAAGATACTGCTCTCCGTTCATGGTTGCTTTCTCAAAAAAGAACGGACAGATGACTTGGAATTTTCTTAAAGCACACCACACATTGACCTTCGGAGAGCTTCTCTGATGATACTACAATTCCTGTGGTTTTTCATTTCTCCAAATACGACAATTATGGCAGTTAACTTTGCCACTGAGAGTGAATGTTGCTTCATCAGGAAATGTTAACCAGTTCAAAAAGTTCGGATCTTCTTTGATTCTTGTAAGAAATTATTCTCAGAATTCAAGCTTAGCAGTGTAATCCTCCTCCATTACATCTTGAACAACTTGAATTTTGTAGGGATGTTGATGTAACTTCACCTTTAAAATCTTACGGACTGTTGAGAGAGGGATGTTTATTTTTCTAGAAGTATGAGTAAGTGGCTTTTTTGGGCTTCTTTCGAATGCTTCCCGAATAGCAAAGCTGGGCACTTGCGTTTTTTTTTGCGGTACTGCGGTACTGCGGTACAGGCTGTACTTTCAGCGATCCTTTGCGGTACTGCGTTATGCGGTACCGGTTTGGTAGTGCGGTAGTACCGCAGTACCGCAAAAAAAACCCGCAAGTGCCCAGCTTTGCCGAATAGATGCTATGCTCTCTTCACTGATAGCTGGTCTACCGGAACGCGGTCTGTTATACACTGAAACTGTCTCTTTAAAGTTTTTTCATCCAGTCTCTCATTTCATGTTCAGAGGGTGGATTTTTGTTGTACTCTGCCCGGAACTTGCGTTTCACTACTATAACAGATTTCAGCTCGGTTAACCACAACATGCAGTTTACTTTTTCTTCATTTGAAGCCATAGAGGGGTTAAATCGGGTGCATCTATCTGCAAAAAAAGAACAAACAAACAAACAACAAACCTAACGCTGCATTCTGTGGGTGTGATATTTGCGGATATGCTAAAGCGTAGTAGTGTGGGTGTGAACTATCAAAAAAACTTTAAGAGTCATATATTTTCATGATATGTACTATTTTGTTCTATTTGGAATAATTAAAAAGTTATTTATTTTTAAAACCCCTCTCGGTCTTTATAACAACCTTATATACTGTATATACACAATTGCCTTCAGCTACCCGCCTGCATTTGTTCGTGTATTTTCCTCATATACAGTGTGTATCTCCGATAGAATAGTCAATGTGTTTGTTTTTCCCTCCGAAACAGTTCAGTTACAATTTACTAATTGCTTGCTAATTGCTATTGTTCTGCTTAGAGCGATTAAAGTTGGTAAACCACAAGATACGATTTAGTTTGCGCATGCGTTGACAATTGTTTGTACAGTGGTGCTTATAAGTATTGTACAGAGAAATATTTCAGTTATATTCGTCCTTATCTTTTGTACCATGCGTAGGATAGTTATGAAAACTTTATTGTTCGTTTGGAAAAATTGAACAAATAAAAACATTAGTTTAACTCCAACATTTAATGTAAAACATCAAAGAATTTGACGAAAATAAAAAAAAGTTAAAATGCAAAAGTTTTGTACATTTTCTTACAAAATTACTCAATACTTTGTGTATCCACCTTTTGCTTGAATAACTTCAATGATTCGTTTTGGATATTTTTATACGAGTTTTCAATATCTCTCAGTAGAAATTTTAATCCATTCTTCTAAAGAAAATTGTTACAATTCATTCAGATTTGAAGGGTTTCTCTCCCGGACAGCTTTTTTCAAATCAAACCATAAATTCTCGCTTAAATTGAGATCTGGTTTTTGACCGGGCCACTCGAGAAGATTGAAATCCTTTTATTAAAGCCATTTCTTGGTGCTCTTACTTTTATGTTTTGGATCATTAGCTTGATGTACCCAGTTGCGACCCATTCGCAACTCCAGAATTGAAGGCAATACATTTTCTTCTAAAATTTTCTGAGAAACGTGGCACTCCGTGTGTCTGGCCCTAGTGTTGAATTTTCTCGCATTTGTAATAGAACTTTAATTACATCTCTTCCCAAGAACTCTAAATCTATTAATAGGTTGGGCCAGAACTTGTTCTTAGATGATTTGCATCAGTTTCAAAAAATTCATCTCGATTTTCTACTTTCTTCTCGGACTTACTAAATACATAGTTAAATTGTTCTATAAGCAGTTCGGTAATTTTTTCTGGGTCATTTGCGTATTGAGTCACCCCATCTATCATTGGACGAGTACTCTCTTTACAGTGCAGTTCTTCTTTCGCAAACGTGTGTAGAAGTATTTTGGGTTATTTTTTATATTTTCTGCTGGCTTGTTTTCTTCCTTATTTGTCTTATGGATGAATGTTTGTTTCAGGTCCACTTCTATTTTGCATAGTTTATTTTCTAGTTCGAGTTCGCTTCAGTTCTGCACCTGTTAAGATTTTTTACGGTTTGTTTCCGTTGTCTAAATAGTGTCCTGATTTTTCTCTCGAGCTGGCTACGTTTTCTTTTATGTCTCTTCGGAAACTGTTTCAACAATATAGGTTTAATTTCATTTTCTATTATACAGAGTATTTCTTCTGGATTCTTCTCGTGAAGGAGCAATTCCCAAATTACCTTCTATAAATATGCATTTACACTTTCCCAATCAACTTTCTTTGAATTTACAGTAATTTAAACCATCAAATATTCATTCTGACTCTCTGAGATGCGTTTTTGGACCTTTGTTTGCTAACTTTAATTGCATATCGATTGGGTTATGGTCGGAGAAAATTTGCGTGCGTTACCTTTTTATTTATTATCATCTTATTGTTATTTGTCAAAACTGCTATTTAGTAAGGTCAATGCAGTTTTCACAGCCTTTTTCGCATTTATGTAAGTGCGTTTCTATTAGGCAAATGATATCTATACTGGTTTCCGGAACAAAATTTTGCAAGTATTGTAATTTGCAGTGTACATGGTCAGTATACGGGCCTTGTATATTTGTGTATAATAAACTTATAGGGTTTATAATCTTCGTGCTCGGTTCCTGTTTGGTGTTATTGGTTGGGTCGTTGCATTTGGAAGTACTGGGTCTGCGGCCGTTGATACTATTCTGGATGTTGTATTTAACGGTGGGTAGTGTTGAATAAGAGGGTGATGTACGTAATGCTGGCGTGCCTATATCTGCGAAGTTCTCTCTTTTCTCATTAGAAGAGACAGTTACGCTTTTATCGTTCTCATTTCCTCTAAAAAATGTACTTTATTGCCATTGTTATTACTTCTATTTACGACGTGAGCTGTTCTTTCTCGTTCTCTTCGTTGAGTACCATTAACACATTAGTAATTGCAACTTCCACTCCTTATGTAGAAACATTTTTTTACGGTGACTATACATGCAGGGTGACTATACATATTTGCACGAAACTGTTTCGTAATATTCGCATATGGTCCGTCGTTTAGATTCCTTACGAGTCCTATGGGATTCAATTTCTTTCCTCTGTTCTACCACCACTTCTTCCCTACTCAGTGTTTTTTTTAATCTTTAGTGCGTTTTCATTTGTATTCATGGTGTCTCTATTTTGTGCAAGGGGTATTTCTCCGTCTAAGGCTACTTCTGCACCTCCCTGTAGTGTGTTTCCCTCTGTGTTCTGAATCCCATTTAATCCCATTTTCGTTTGCGTCGGCGTTTACTGACGTTTCCTGATGTTCTGTCAGTTTACCCGTTACAGTTGATTCTTCTATTTCAGAATTCTCCATTCCCGTTTGTATTACTTTCCTATTGTTTTCCACGCACTTGACGCACACGAAGCCATAAAAGCTTATGATTTTGTTATTTATTCTATTCATCATTTTTATGTCCTTTTTATCTAAGTTTATGCATTGGTAACTTTTAAAATGTATTGCACAGGATGCATTTTAAGCCCTTCGTCTGTATATATATATATATATATATATATATATATATATATATATATATATATATGCACTAAAATCACAAAATAACACGTGACCTTATTAATAAGCAAACAACCACAGGGAAAAGGAAACACAAAGTCCGAGCGCTTTCGTGATATATTCCTTGATAATGTGAATATATCACGAAAGCGCTCGGACTTTGTGTTTCCTTTTCCCTGTGGTTGTTTGCTTATATATATATATATAGCTACATTGTAGCAGCGACTCCTACTTTACAATGGAGCCCATTGTTTCTATCGGCACAGCCGCAATCAAGATGACATCACAGCGCACCTCCAGTCGAAACTTCTTCACAGTCAACCCTCAGTATTACTTTCCTATTCATGGTGTCGCATTCATGGTGTCGCATTCATTCATGGTGTCGAATTCATGGTGTCGCATTCATGGTGTCGCATTCTAGTCATGGCACCATATCAGAAGTAGTCAAAGGACGCCCACCACGGGCGCGTATTATTAATTAACCACTGCGCATTCGTTCCTTTTTGTTATCAACCTTAATCAGTAGTTCAAACATTTTCTTAGCAAGTAATTCATTAAGCATTATAACGTCATTCACTGCACAACATTAATCAAACGTTAATGCCACTTTCATCACTCATTCTTTTGCTTAATAAAGGGAGAAAACTCATTCTATTAGTTTCCTAATTAATAACATTATTTGACGTGAAAAGACCTGGAGACCTCGAGCTAAAGCAAGCATTAACTTAATTAACATTATTGTAGTGCCAACGAGGCAATATATATATATATATATATATATATATATATAGAGAGAGAGAGAGAGAGAGAGAGAGAGAGAGAAGTTGTTCAAGTGAAAATGCACAAAATGAGAAATCCGCATTTCAGAAGAGTTTCTTCATTCGCATTTGTGGTAAAGGCAGCAAAGAGAAAAGTTAGAAAATATTAGCCAAACTGAACTTAACCTAACCTAATCTAACTGAACTTAACCTAACCTAACCTGAACCAAAATGGGAAAGTCGTGGATGAGAATGAGAATGAAATGAAAATAGATCGATTTGAGAATTGCCACCCTTGAGATTCTCACTCTTGGACGCGGAATGAAATGGGAATGACATTGAATGCGATGATATCGATTAATAAAATACATTTTGTTATAAATTGCTCTTTAGAAACTGATTTATTCTTCCTACTTTATTATAGTTTCCAAACGTTTTGAGTACTGACGTTAATCGGGCTTCTTTTTATCATTCCTTTAAGATGGAAACATCGCGTCGTTTCATTGCGTTTAATAGACGCATGATTTCAAAAATATGTTTTTTATGCCCTTTACGAGAGATTTGGATATCAGTAGAATTTGTAACTGAATAATATGGGCATTTAATTTTGAATCTCTCTCTCTCTCTCTCTCTCTCTCTCTCTATATATATAATATATATATATATATATATATACATATATACATATATATATATACTGAATTTAACCTAACCTAATCTAACTGAACTTAACCTAACTTAAGCATATTAGTAAGCACATTTATTTTTACTAATCATTTTCAAATTATGTGTAACATTTATCATATATCTGATAATTAATTTATTTTACCTTTTTTTGAGTGGGTAATTTATAAACATAAAAATTATACAACTTAACCATTTAAGAAAACGACTATATTTTCATATTTTAAGAACAACCAGAATATAATTTCTCGAAAAAGTTAAAATATTTATTAATTTTTTAGAAGAGTAAAATCTTTATTTAAATGATGAAATTATAATAATCTAAATTTGGTCCTTTTGAAGTACTGTCAGTAAATACATGGAAATTATTAATTAATTAATTAATTAATTATTATTATTATTTTTATTATTATTATTAATTGTATTACTGTCACCTAAAAGAATAAAATATTGAAAGATAAATACAATGTCACCACTTATTAATTTTTTATGCTTTTTAGTAATTTTGTCCGACTGATAGGTCGAACAAAAGGAAATCCGTTTAACCTAAATGGATAAGAATATTAAAATTATAAAATTCTAATCAAAGTTACGTTAATTTTGAATGTTTTTGGATTCCCTCTTTTTGCGTGATTAGCACATCGTTTACGTAAGACACCACATAACACACAAATTCCTTTTCTCAGCTAAGTTTATATATAACCTTACTGACCCGACCTTCTCTGAACTGTGGCGCGCTGCCGTTGATTTATCATTTTATAAGAGTGCAATTTTAAACAAAGACATAGTTTTGTATAATGAATTATTAAAACTTTGTTAATTATTGTAGTTTTAGGTAAATGTATGACAATATTATATTATTATTCATCTCCTCTCAAGATACTCTTTCTTTGGTGTAAATTTTAACCTTAACAAATCATTTTCTAATATTTCAGTAATTTATTTTTTCCGAAATGTTCTGTTAGAGTTAACCCATAGAATTCCTTATTTGATTTCAAAATTCGTGTAAAACTATACCCTTGCTTGGAATTTTTAATTTACGATATTCCAGCCATTCTGGCATCTTTCAGATAAACTGTTCATCTTTCATGTAGAAAATTTGCTTTCGTCTTCATCATACGTCTTCAGCGCAAGATAAAACAAATTCTTAAAACTCATAAGAAAGTCTGTTCTATTAGTGCTAAATAGACACTTGTACCAACCTTTTCCACTAATTTAGATGGAACCATTCCTTTTCAAAGGAAAACTAGTCGCTATCACTGTAGCTATCCGGTGAGTTGATGAATACATAGTTAGTTGAGAGGAAATCCCACTTTAAATCCCACCTTAGAGTAGTCGGATTTGATTTAATCCCACCTAGAACTTTTGGATATAAAAGCCCCTGAACAGCTTCATTTCGGTGAGGGGGGATCTTATTAAATTCTCTGGGTTAAACACGCTCCTGAGTTCCTTTCGTAAATAGTCGTTTCGTGTTTATTATTGCTATATTCGTTTCAACATTCTGAAGTTCTTCAATTTCATATAATTTTGCGTAAACTCGTTTGAACGTTAAATGTTATTTGAATTTTGACATTATTTTACTCTTCTGATAAAATTCTGAAATATTGCTTTTTTTATTAAATTATGGTCATCGATTTTGTTTCGTTTGATTTGTGATTTAAATTGAAGCTGAAAAGATCATTTTTCTCTGTAGTAAATGAATAAATCGTATAAAGTGGAACCAAAATCGTCTGCCTTCATTTTCATTCATTTATTTGAATATACTTTGTTTTTAAACTTGAAATTTGAATACGGAGTATAAAAGTCAACGATATTCTCAATGAAGTTTCTACACGAATTCATATTTTGAAGTGACAGTTATTGATCCAAAGTGCACTTAAATTGAAGAGGGGGTAAGTAGTGATATATCAATTATACAGTGATAAAGTAAAAAGTAAAGGAAAGTAAATGCCCTGAAAAAGGGCATTAGTTAAAGAGAAATACTGAGTATGGTATATATTTCCACCTTAAAGCAGGCAAGTTACCTATAGCATACCTGACCCTTAAAGCGTGGCGCCAATTTTCTTTCTAGGCAAACTTTTTTCCAAAACTGTACATCTACTGCGTTTCAGTAGTTGTCTAAGACCGTTCTTTGCTTCTAGATGATGGTAGCTATCCGTGTACCCGTGGTTTGGATCCCACGTAAATCTGTAGGTTCCCTTCATCATATGACCTCTGCTGTTACCAAGGAGACTAAACAAACCCCATAACAAAATTTAGGGCGGGTCATACTATGCATTTTTTTTAAATCAATGGAGAGGGGTGTTCAAATGACATATTTTGGTGTATAGAACACAATTCTGAAGAAAATATTTAATTCTGATAACCCTAACCTACATCATTTTGCAGTTGATTATTATTAAATTGTTGATTATTTTACTATTGTAGTTACCCCAGAATATGTCTTCTAACGTTATCTCTCATAGAGCATTGTTCTAACTAATTCATATAAACACATATAATGTAATTCATATAATAATAATAATAATATTTAAATACTCAAATAAAAGGTGTGCCATTCCACTTAATTGTAATTATCATACAGTTTGGTATATGAAATATTTTGACGGTTTTCTGGCGCGCATAAGGCCATTTTCTGAGCCACCTTTCTCAGAGGCTAGAATGTAACGTTTCAGAACATTCTAAAACGTTTTGTGAAATATTTGAAGTGACTCATGATTTATGAAGCTATTTTACCACCTCGGCTTGCAGTGAGGGGATAGATTTAGTGATTATCTACTGATATTTTTTTTGTTACTGTTCACATGTGAGTATTATTCTGTTATATTTTAGAAAAAGCTATTTCTACGCATATTATAGTGATACATTGAGCAAAATTTAATTAACAACTTTGATTTGAGCTAAATTAGGTGGTTCATTTTTAGTACAACTGAGCAGTATGAGGCCTATTTCAATGTTCTAAAGAATATTTTTAGGATGTGTTTCTTTAGTTTTTTTAGAGTACATGAACAAATTATTTGCATTACAGACAACAGATAAATTAGCATTTTATAACATTTTGAAACCAAAAAGCACAATGTGTTTAGCATTTGCAGATAAATTTGTTCTTGCCCATTTCAGCTCTTTTTTTAACCAAGAATTTTGCGCTGAAAAGAGTTAATACCTGTCTGTAGTGGATACTTAACTGTTGTATTATTGTTTTTATTTCAGTGTGAACTCATTAAGAAAATGGCTCAAGTCAGAACAAGGACGAAATCAAGTTCTCATCTGAGTAATCTTGTTGGCACTGGCCGGGAGCTGTTGGTGTCTGAACTGCCAACTGTGAGGGATATCCTGAGGTATGGCATCTACTTGAGGAAGCAAAGTGAAGATGACAGGAGGAACTACCCAGTGGACAAGCTGGTGAGTGACATCTACCCTGGTCTGATTTGTCAGTGGAGCAAAGCTAATGCTCTTTTCAAGCCACCTGTTATCAATGAAAAAGTGACCATCATGTCCAAGCTCAAGGAGGTCTGGAATCAGGCAGTGAAGTTTTCTCTTGGGAAGGGCAAACTTGATGCCAAAGAGAGGTTCATTGTCAAGTTAGACAAGTTCTTTGATATTTTGACTTGCAAGTGTCAGATTACCAGTTGTGAGGGGGGAGGCTGTGAGGGCTGTGTTACCAAGCCCACATTAACTGTTCCTACAGCAGAGAGAAAAAGATTCCTGTGAAAGATCTTGCCTACATCAAGGGACAGAAAGAGAAGGTTGGAAGTAAGGGACCCCACCAAATAGGGGGTCCTGATCTACCAGAGCACAAGAGACAGGTGAGGACATTGAAAAGGCAGTGGATGGAAAGGAAGGCAGAGAAAAGGAGAAGGAGCAAGGAGGAACGTGCTGCAGTAGCAGAGAAGGCAGCCAGGAAAGATGTTAAGAGATTTTTGGCAGATGGTGATGAGGATCTGGAATTGGAGGGAAGTGGTGATGAAGATGAGTTTGTTCCTGAAGTTGAGCTCTTCCCTCAAACTGACCCTGAGCCAGCAGCTTCGGCAAAGGTACAGAAAAACTATGATGAGATTCAAAACATTGCCCTTGCTAGTGTAAGGTATGGCATAGGGCTGAGGCCAACTGCAGCGATAGCAACAGCAGCTCTGATTGACGCAGGAATCATCACAGAAGACAATACAAGTAAAGTGATTGATAAGAGCAAGGTCAAGAGAGCACAGGAGAAGTTGATGAGAGAGCTGGGGGAACAGTTCGAGAAGAAGTGCAGGGAGGAGGGGGGATCTCTTGCATCCTCTTTGATGGGCGGATTGACCTGACCAATGTGATGATGGAAGCTGAGGGCAGTGACCAATCTTTTCCCGCAAAGATCAAGGAAGAACACTATAGTGTTGTTAGTGAGCCTGGCAGCTACTATCTGTTCCACTTTACCCCAGAGAAAGCAACTAAAGAGGAGTCACATGCGGAGAAGATTGCTAAGGTCCTGTTTGTCTGGCTGAAAGAGAGGGGTTATGATAAGACCTTGTTGGCCATTGGAGGAGACTCAACAAATGTCAACACTGGTGTGAAAGCTGGAGTAATGCGGAAGCTGGAGCTGCACCTGGGGAGAAAGCTGGTCTGGTTGGTGTGCAACCTGCACACTGTTGAACTTCCCCTGCGCCATCTCATTGTTGACCTTGATGGCCCTACTCTGTCAGACAAAAAATTATCCGGGCCAATAGGAAAGCTCCTTGATTCTGCTACAGACTTTGATATCAATCCAAACTTCACCCGAATCTCTGTTGGCCCTCCACTGATCAAGCTTCCTGACAAGGTCATTCAAGATCTCTCAACTGATCAATACTATGGCTATAAAATTGTCTGTGCCATCAGGGATGGAGTACTTCCTGCAGGGCTGGCTCTGTTAGAGATAGGACCAGTAAACCACAGCCGCTGGCTCACCACAGCGAACAGACTTCTCAGGCTCTGGGTGTCAAAGCACGGACTTAAAGGAAAGAACCTGAAGATTCTGCAATTCATTGTGGAATTCATCATTGGAGTGTATTACCCATGTTGGTTCAACGTGAAGGTCAAGCACTCCTGGATCGAAGGGCCTAGGCACATCCTCTTTCAGCTGGACTGCCTCAAGTCCCAGAGAAAGGAGGTGCTGGATATTGTGATGCCAACTGTGAGAAGATCTGCTTGGTATGCCCACAGTGAAGTCATCCTCCAAACACTACTCTGCTCTGAGGATCAGAAGGAGAGGATTGAAGGGGTGGAGAGAATCCTGGCCATCAGGGGAGAGGGGGACCCGGACACTCAGCTGGGGGACTCCTCTGTTAGGAGCAGAAGGACACCTGACATCAATTGTGATGCTTCCAGCATCGGTGACTTGATCAGCTGGTCAGAAGGTGTGTCAGAGCCACCTCTCACCTGCTCTCTAAGCACCTCAGAGGTGAAAAACTTCAACAACACCCCCATGGAGGTGCGCAACTGGCCTTGCCACACACAAAGCATTGAGAGGGTTGTTAAAATGGTGACTGAGGCTTCTGCTAAGTACTTCTCACAGGAAAAGAGGGATGGAGGGATCAGGGCTCAGGAGACCAGCAGGAAGCTGATGTCCAAGTCTGAGTCAAAGCAGGATTTGTGCAACCTGGCAAAGTTCAAGATGTCAGGAGAATGATCTTTGTAATTATATCCAGTGATATACATGCAGTTCACCTATTAATAAATATATGTAAAGTTGATTTGGCCTTGTCAATATAAATGATTTACCTTATATCTTTTAATATATTATAAAGGGGTTCAAAAGGGTAAAATTGGCAATTTAGAAATACAAAATGATGTAGGTTAGAGTTATCCTATCCAAAAAAGAAGCTCATATTTGAATTCCCCATGTAAAAACACATAATTTAGACACCCCTGATGGTAGGATTTCCTTCAGATTCATGTTGTCACCTGAGTACGACCATAACATGCATACACTGGTTTTTCTTTGTGTAGGAAGGAAGGGGTGAGCACCCACAAAATTGGCACCTCCCTATATAAGTTTATATTTACATAGATGAAGTAATGGACATACAATAGGCGTTGGTGCCAAAAGTACAATCAGACAAAATTAATACATGTAATATTTAAAATATAATTTCGAAAGACCAAACTTGGAGTAATACTTATATAACTAAATATATAAGTCTCTACCCAAAGGGACCTATATTAATTAACCCATTCCAGCCTATCGGGTCCATATGGACCCATAATAGTGTATTTTTTCTAATTAAATAAATCAGCCCTCAAAGGATTAATTTATTTCATTAATCACTTAATGAAGTAATTACACTACGTGCTTTGAACTGAATAGAAAATATTTTGAATATTTATGATGTAGTTCTATAAAGGTATGTACAGTATTTTCCCATCGGGTTTTGCGTTTCAATGCATTTCCCATTGGGCAGAGACTTTTTGTCGACAAACTTTGCCTGATCGAATAGGCCAGTGGTTCTGAACCAGGGGTACGCGTACTCCAGGGGTACATGAGGGAAAATTAGGGAGTACGCGACGGGGTCCTGAAAATATAACCCTTTTAATTTTATATACGATTAACAAACGGTCACGAGTCACACGGTCGTAAAGAAAGTAAAATTCCTCTATGACTCTCGAAAATCCAGAAAATCCCTTGAAAGAGTTCAAGGGGTACGGAAGAAGAAAAAGGTTCAGAACCGCTAGAATAGGCTATCTTCAAAGTGTCCTCAATACCATTCAAGCTACTCACGCATTTGCGACCGCAGTTTAGGCCTCATCCCTTTACTGTACAAATACTGTACTTTCATTACCTCAATTATTATTAATTATTGTGAGTTCAGTACAGTATAATATTATCTCATTACCTAAATTAGTGTTTCTCGTCATTATTGTATTCACTTAACTCTTATCCTGTATCATTCCTTATTGCTAACATTCATTTATTGTAATATTGCACAAATTCACTATAAATAATTGTTAATCACTGTAAACAAATAATTCATTTATTTTTCTAATTAAACGAAAAACCACAAAGTCATTTCTGTCTCTTTATTAAATATTGTTTTGTTTGGCTGAGCGGTCGAACTGCGAACTGGTGACATTATAACGTTTCTATTTAATTATTATAGGAGCCATATAATAGGCTCATATATACTTTCTTTATATTAACAATTTTATTATAGTTTCCTACAATAAAAACACTAAACAAATGTTGAAATTTGTCGTATCTTTTAACTGCGTGTCATATACATCACATGATCACGTTAGGCTTATTTACTTAACTTAAAAAATAAGAATTGCTCAAGTTATCATAACGTCATCCGAGGCAGGAAATTGAAAGGTGGGTTTCGTCAAATCATAAAAAACAGAACACATTTTTGCATCTTATTTTATCGCCCTTTTCATCCGTATGAAATAACATTAGTTGATAAGTCACGATCGTCTCTCTCTCTCTCTCTCTCTCTCTCTCTCTCTCTCTCTCTTTTGCATTCTTTCTTTCTTCCCACTACATAAGAAAGCTAAATTAGATTCAGACTAATTGAATAAAGCTGATCCCAACCTAACGTAATCGTTTTAGACCTAACCAACTAAAAATAGAAATTTATTTTCTTCCATCTAGTCTATTCCTTTCAGCGCTCTCTGTAATATATATATATATATATATATATATATATATATATATATATAGTGATGATAAATCGATAAGTATTGGAATCGATAAACCGATAAAATTGAAATTATTAAAAAAATTGAAATTGGAAAAAAAAAAAAATTTGAAAAAAAACCCTGCAATGGAAATTGAACCCCAAATAAGATGAAATGAAAAACTGAAAACCTTTATCGAAATAGAAATAAATAAAAGCTTTTTATTAAACTTTTATTTACGGTCTACTAATTTTATTTACAATGAAACAATATTTTATTTGCAATAAACAATACTTTATTTATAATAAACAATATTCAATTATAATAAACAATATTTTATTTATAATAAATAATTTATTTACGATAAACAATATTTTATTTACGATAAACAATATTTTATTTACGATAAACAATATTTTATTTACGATAAGCAAGATTTTATTTACAATAAACAATATTTTACAATAAACAATATTTACAAACAACATCTAAAATTGAAGAATGAGTTAGAGAATAAGCAAACAAGAGCAAACAAAAATATTTTTAAAAAAGTTTCTAATTGTGAGATTTTTGAATCGACCTGACTAATTGACGGAAAATTGCTCCTAATACAAGCTATAATCAAGGATATAGAATCATGTGGTAAAGTAAAGGATTAAAGCAAATTCTTTTTACGCATTTAAGGATTTTAGTTTTAAGACTGGCAAATAAATGGCAGGTTATTTTTATCATTTTAACAACTTGCTACTTTTATATGATTATGCAAGTCAGGTCAGATCAGGTCAGGATTAATCTCACCTATCGATCCCACCTATCTATACCCATTGCGTTTTCTATATATATATATATATATAATATATATATAGATAGAGAGAGAGAGAGAGAGAGAGAGAGGGGGGGGGGGCTGATAAAAGTAAATAGTAAATAGACACCTTTGGTTTTTTCATAGTTTTGGATTTGATAATAAAAGTAAATAAAGAATAACAGATTTATTGAATGAATATATTTAGAATCGTGTTCCTTTCCTTTTTCCATTATTTGAAGGTGACACACGTTCTGGTATTCCATTGATGAGCTTTGCCATTTGTACTTGAGGGCAATCATCGTGGTGTCTATTTAATTTTGTCAACCCTTTGTATGTAAAGTCTTTATGTTCCTGGATAAAATCAAGGTATTTACGCGAATCAAAGTTAAATTTGTCCTAATCCTTGAATATTTTCAGGTTACCCCCAAAAGATTTCCAAATTACGTATATGAAATATATAATTTTTTAAAATTAATTATTGGACTCTTTTAACATTTAGAAATTATTATCTAAATTATGAAATAATAATAATAATAATAATAATAATAATAATAATAATATGCAGAAGTCGTTTTTGCAAGCATCGTAAATCAACTTAATCGGGAATTACTTTGTGTTCGGGGGAAGGGCGGAACGAGAGCGAACAAAAATGAAAATGTCATGTTGATTCGTCCCGAAGGAATACCAAAGCCATTTTCATACACAGTCTTGTTATTTTTCTTTTTTATATAAGAAAGGGCATTAATCCCGAAAGGTTGACAGCTTCCTCTTTTTCCAACGTATTTTACTCTGTTTTGCGTGTAAACAAATTGTATAAATTAGTCCCGAAGGGCGTAAGTTATAGATCTGAATTTCAATTAATAGGAAATGGCACTGAGAGTATTTCTGAAATAACGTGCGTGTTTTTTTTTCTTTTTTGTAGTGGTGGTGTTGTTTGAGGAGCATTTATATCTGAAGGTTTTTACTATATTAATTTTGTTTTTGTTTTGTTGAAAGATTTATAATTGAAATTATTTGGGTCTTTGAAACTTCTAAAAGATCTCCAACTTTTTTTTTTATGGGTGGGTTTTCTGTTATGAGTAGGGAGAAGGTCTGCCTCTTGGGGACGATGCTGAGGAAAGTCTTCTAAAGGGTTGCCAAAGGATTTTCATATTGAAAAGTTGAATTCTAGATTTGGTTCCGTATAGATCACAAATTTTAGGGTTTATTCAAACATTGCGAGTATAGTTGTTAGTAGAATGGGGTTGTTTAACCTCCTTTGTAACTGCTGAAAAGGTCATGTGACGGAAGGGACCTACAGCTTTAGGTGAGACCCGAACAACGGGTCGCTACGTCATCCGCACGCAGAAGACGGTCATCCATCCATCCAGACCCAGCGTTGCTTAACTTCGCTGATCTACGGGAATCAGTGTTGAGGCTTGGTACGTTGTAAATATGCTGAACAATTTAGATTAACATAAAAGCCTTCGTTCTTGCCCATAAAAACGTGTATAATTAATCATATTTCAGTTATTGTATGAAGCATTTAATCGGACTGTTAACTTGTCTGGTTGTTAATCCTTGCTTGTCACTGTCAGTGGAAAGTCGACCGGAAATCTTAAGAGAAATCTATGGTTTTTCGGATAATGTATCGGTCAATAACATAAGAAAATAGATACCATTTGAAGGGGCCATTGTTTGAAATATAAAATTGTTTGAAATATAAAATACTATTTGGCAACACTCGAAATGCTCTGGTGTCGTGTATTGTTTTTTAATAAGAAATATAGTAATGTTTAGTAAGTGTCGTGTATTAATAAGAAATTTAATAATGTTTTGTATGAAATTAAAATACGTAAGATTAAATTGTTTGAAATATAAAATACTATTTGGCAACACTCGAAATGCTCTGAGGCCTAAGGCATGCCCAAACGTCAGTCTCGGACAGGGTGTGTTCCGTTAGGTCCTTTTCGTTGCTAATATATGATTATAATTTTAAATTTCTTTAGTGGATCTCTCTCCACGATCAACTTATAATGAGAAATCCGCACTCGTTTTCCCCCGTCTTGTTCATTGTTTCAGCATAAGAAAAAATCGGTAAACAGTGATGATCGTTTGTAATTTCTTTCACGCCCTCGCATTGTTCAAATCTTAGTGGCGGCCACGCCATTAAGTCTTCGTATAAGACAGCGAAACGAGCGTAAAGCAGTAGAAAGAGTGAGATAATAAAAAGAATACGAAAAATAGAAATAAAATCTTTTTATTATCACTATAACGGGTGGCACGCTGTGTCGAAAGGAACCTAAGCGGTTGCTAAATATAAAACTTCTAAGTACCCTTATAATGCAGATACGAAAACACATAGCTTAGTTACACAACTCTAACTCAGGAAAGTTGAAAGATGGGGGAAAATTTTGGTTTTATAATTAGATCTAAATTTTATTACATCCTTGAGTTACTTGAGAGTTATTAAAGGAAAGCTATGATGTTTCGGTCAAACAAAATGGCGAAATTGGTCAGTTTCCCTCTGACCCGCGAGGTTAAAGGTTCGGATAATAATAATCGGAATTCACCTTTAAAAATTCACCTTTAAAAGTTAGGATTTGATGGGGTTTTAAAAAAAAGACTGCAGGGTATATATACTCAAACACAAAAGGAAATAAAACAGCCATTGGCTGATTGTTATACGAGGAAGATGTTGTTTCCTTGGTTCAAGTGAACTTTCGAAATTGTGGTATTATAATTAATTCAGATAATTATACGGTATTAAATACACTTTAAACGGAATTCGATGCTATGTCATAACTTTGAAATGATGACTCGAAATATAAAAATAAAAATTCTATATTTGAAATTTTTTTTTTAGATTTCAAACAATAATCTCAATTTTGAAATCGCCAACTGATAAATCATTCATTTACCTTCCACCTTTTAAATTTTTCAAGTGAGCAGTTGTGAGAAATTCAACATTTCGGGCATCTAACTTCAACGTGATCATCCGCGTGTACACACGTACAAAATTATACGACGTCGTTTGGAGTGACTTTTGAACTGTGACAGTCTAGAGGAAAATGAGTATAGTCTGATTCTAATTAAAGACAGTAACATGTTTGCATTGTATCATCGTACTACCATGCAGGCTTATCACCTTTGCTAAGAAATCAGGTTGAAGTATGGCCAATGCTTAGACTACATTAGTTTATGGTTTAGTTAAATTACCCCAATACAGAACCTTAGTTAGGCCTACGCTATGGCTATTCTAATATTTTAATTTCAGAATAGCAATTAATTAGACTCTACATGCTGTCTTGGAAAGGATTATGATACCGATAATATACTTTTTAAATAATATTGCTCAATTTCCTCTTTATACAAATTTGCACTTTCATCCAGGAATTTGATTCAATGATTCATTAAACGTTTCATTAGATGGTTCATTAAATGTTTCATTTGATGATTCATTAACTGTTTCAGACAGTAATTTCAAACATCTAAAAACTTGGAACATTTTAAACGTTTTAAGAATCTAAATGAAATATCTAAGCTGTCAGATGAATGAAACACCAAAAACTTGGGAAAACAGAACATTTAACAAACCATCGAATCTCTAGAATATAAAGTTTACCATTAATCACATTTAATAATCTCTTCTACGCCCTTAAGCTAACTCAATAAATGGAAGACAAAAAGTATCGAATTGTTAGTCTCCTTGTGCTCAACAACTGTGGTGTGTTTAATAACGTCCTACGAGAACCAAAAAAACTTCTCGAGGACGTTATTAAACACACCATAGTTGTTGAGCACAAGCAAATAACAAACGAAATGTTCTTACCTTTACACAGCCGAACCTACAGTATGTGCAGGGATTTCCCTACACACTCCCTGAACTTTCCCATCACCCACTCCTGGTGGATTCTATTCAATCTCTATATAGCTTTTACAGATGCCTGTCTTATAAAACACCGACAGTTGACTGGAATGAAGCAGTAGCAGCAATGGGGCCGTCTTGTGATTAGGACAGAATAGAAAATTTGAACACAGAGTGGAATATCATACGACGAATGAGTGAAGAATTTGACTTCAACTTCTTTTTTATCATCACTAGTGGATCAAGCCTGATCTTTATGCTATGTTTCCCGGAATGAAAGAAGTAGGAATTCATCTCTTGCTATTCCCAGTCATAACAGCTAGAGTTGAGCGTTTTTTTTTTTCATCAGTGAATAGAATTTTGTATTCTGAAAGAAGCTGCCTTCTGCCTGATCATGTGAATGAACTAATGAGCATATCAATTAAAGAACTGGCAGTACCGAACACACGGGAAGCCATTAAAGATAAACGCATTGCATTCGAGAAGTTTATTAGCAGAATTGTGCAAAGTTACAAGAACAAACCAAGAAGAATGTAGAGATACAACCCTGGACCAAAAAAATAGAATACAGTCTCAAATGTGCTCATGATCTTGATAATACCTTTAAGTTATATACCTTTATGAGGAATATCAAGTATCTGTGATGTCATTACGATAATTCAGAACAGCTGTATGGAGACGAATCATTTATTTTTCAACATGACCTGGCTCCAGCTTATGCAACTCGTGCAACATCTGCGTAGTTTGATTTTCTAATATTTCAGTAATTTATTTTTTCCGAAATGTTCTGTTAGAGTTAACCCATAGAATTCCTTATTTGATTTCAAAATTCGTGTAAAACTATACCCTTGCTTGGAATTTTTAATTTACGACATTCCAGCCATTCTGGCATCTTTCAGATAAACTGTTCATCTTTCATGTAGAAAATTTGCTTTCGTCTTCATCATACGTCTTCAGCGCAAGATAAAACAAATTCTTAAAACTCATAAGAAAGTCTGTTCTATTAGTGCTAAATAGACACTTGTACCAACCTTTTCTACTAATTTAGATGGAACCAATCCTTTTCAAAGGAAAACTAGTCGCTATCACTGTAGCTATCCGGTGAGTTGATGAATACATAGTTAGTTGAGAGGAAATCCCACTTTAAATCCCACCTTAGAGTAGTCGGATTTGATTTAATCCCACCCAGAACTTTTGGATATAAAAGCCCCTGAACAGCTTCATTTCGGTGAGGGGGGATCTTATTAAATTCTTTGGGTTAAACACGCTCCTGAGTTCCTTTCGTAAATAGTCGTTTCGTGTTTATTATTGCTATATTCGTTTCAACATTCTGAAGTTCTTCAATTTCATATAATTTTGCGTAAACTCGTTTGAACGTTAAATGTTATTTGAATTTTGACATTATTTTACTCTTCTGATAAAATTCTGAAATATTGCTTTTTTATTAAATTGTGGTCATCGATTTTGTTTCGTTTGATTTGTGATTTAAATTGAAGCTGAAAAGAGCATTTTTCTCTGTAGTAAATGAATAAATCGTATAAAATGGAACCAAAATCGTCTGACTTCATTTTCATTCATTTATTTGAATATACTTTGTTTTTAAACTTGAAATTTGAATACGGAGTATAAAAGTCAACGATATTCTCAATGAAGTTTCTACACGAATTCATATTTTGAAGTGACAGTTATTGATCCAAAGTGCACTTAAATTGAAGAGGGGGTAAGTAGTGATATATCAATTATACAGTGATAAAGTAAAAAGTAAAGGAAAGTAAATGCCCTGAAAAAGGGCATTAGTTAAAGAGAAATACTGAGTGTGGTATACATTTCCATCTTAAAGCAGGCAAGTTACCTATAGCATACCTGACCCTTAAAGCGTGGCGCCAATTTTCTTTCTAGGCAAACTTTTTTCTGAAACTATACATCTACCGCGTTTCAGTAGTTGTCTGGGACCGTCCTTTGCTTCTAGATGATGGTAGCTATCCGTGTACCGGTGGTTTGGATCCCACGTAAATCTGTAGGTTCCCTTCATCATATGACCTCTGCTGTTACCAAGGAGACTAAACAAACCCCATAACATGCATACACTGGTTTTTCTTTGTGTAGGAAGGAGGGGGTGAGCACCCACAAAATTGGCACCTCCCTATATAAATTTATATCTACATAGATGAAGTAATGGACATACAATAGGCGTTGGTGCCAAAAGTACAATCAGACAAAATTAATACATGTAATATTTAAAATATAATTTCGAAGAACCAAACTTAGAGTAATACTTATGTAACTAAATATATAAGTCTCTACCCAAAGGGACCTATATTAATTAACCCATTCCAGCCTATCGGGTCCATATGGACCCATAATAGTGTGTTTTTTCTAATTAAATAAATCAGCCCTCAAAGGATTAATTTATTTCATTAATCACTTAATGAAGTAATTATATTACGTGCTTTGAACTGAATAGAGAATATTTTTGAACATTTATGATGTAGTTCTATAAATATATGTACAGTATTTTCCCATCGGGTTTTGCGTCTCAATGCATTTCCCATTGGGCAGAGACTTTTTGGACACTGTATATATATATATATATATATATATATATATCTATATATATATATATATATGATACACACAGACAGTGCATGGAACAAGGAACTCTCCTGGGATAATTAAATCCACTATAGTCCGAATAAGTAATGGTAAATGACAAATACCATAGTTTTTCTTCATTACTTATTCGGACTATAGTGGATTTAATTATCCCAGAAGAGTTCCTTGTTCCATGCACTGTCTGTGTGTATCATAAAAAACTCAGGGGACCATTCTGAGTTCATTCCCATATATATATATATATATATTATATATATATAGGCTCCACGGAATTTTCCACATGTGGGCAAGGAACCTCCACAAAAGAACGTTTATTTTTATTTTTGTTTCTCGTCATTCCCGCCAAAAACATAAGCGTCCTTTCAGCCGTTAGCTGCAGAGCCTATAAAAGTGTCAGTCTACTTCAGGTCGATCTCATTCGCTCTCACTGGCTCATGGCCTAGGTATCCACCCGCTCTCCGACGAAGGCCGGAGAGCGGCCTGCCGTCTTTCAAAACTTCATTCAAGCATACACGAAGTTAATCATCTCCGTTGAGGCCCTACAGTTTCATCCCGCTAGATGCAAACATCACTTCTGCAAGATTTCTACTGGCATCATCCTTCTGGCCCTAGCCTCACTCATCCTTCACCACAATTTGATCGGCGAAGCTTCATTTTCCCTACAACAAGATCTCGTCACTCAGTTTACGACGGTAGGTCTTTCCGTCTTTAGAGTCACCTTCGTCAAAATCGCAGGTCTGTAAACCTCTTCTAGGCCACCGGCACTTGGTCTACAGCGTTTTGTTACGTGGTGATAGACTATTCATATTCAACGCTTAACGTCGACAAACTTTGCCTGATCGAATAGGCCTCTCGAAAATCCAGAAAATCCCCTGAAAGAGTTCAAGGGGTAAGGAAGAAGGAAACGGTTCAGAACCGCCGGAATATGCTATCTTCAAAGTGTCCTCAATACCATTCAAGCTACTCACGCATTTGCGACCGCAGTTTATGCCTCATCCGTTTATTGTACAGATACTGTACTTTCATTACCTCAATTATTATTAATTATTGTGAGTTCAGTACAGTATAATAGTATCTCATTACCTAAATTAGTGTTTCTTGTCATTATTGTATTCACTTAACTCTTATCCTGTATCATTCCTTATTGCTAACATTCATTTATTGTAATATTGCACAAATTCACTATAAATAATTAATTGTTAATCACTGTAAACAAATAATTCATTTATTTTTCTAATTAAACGAAAAACCACAAAGTCATTTCTGTCTCTATTAAATATTGTTTTGTTTGGCTGAACGGCCGAACTGGTAACATTATAACGTTTCTATTTAATTATTATAGGAGCCATATAATAGGCTCATATATACTTTCTTTATATTAACAATTTTATTATAGTTTCCTACAATAAAAATACTAAACAAATGTTGGAATTTGTCGTATCTTTTAACTGCGTGTCATATATGTCACACGATCACGTTAAGCTTATTTACTTAACTTAAAAAATAAGAATTACACAAGTTATCATAACGTCATCCGAGACAGGAAATTGAAAGGTGGGTTTCGTCAAATCATAAAAAACAGAACACATTTTTGCATCTTATTTTATCGCCCTTTTCATCCGTATGAAATAACATTAGTTGATAAGTCACGATCCTCTCTCTCTCTCTCTCTTCTCTCTCTCTCTCTCTCTCTCTCTCTTTTTTGCATTCTTTCTTTCTTCCCACTACATAAGAAAGCTAAATTAGATTCAGACTAATTGAATAAAGCTGATCCCAACCTAACGTAATCGTTTTAGACCTAACCAACTAAAAATAGAAATTTATTTTCTTCCATCTAGTCTATTCTCTTCAGCGCTCTCTGTAAATATATATATATATATATATATATATATATATATATATATATATATAGTGATAGTAAATCGATAAGTATTGGAATCGATAAACCGATAAAATTGAAATTATTAAAAAAATTGAAATTGGAAAAAAAAAAAAAAATTGAAAAAAAAAACCCTGCAATGGAAATTGAACCCGAAATAAGATGAAATGAAAAACTGAAAACCTTTATCGAAATAGAAATAAATAAAAGCTTTTTATTAAACTTTATTTACGGTCTACTAATTTTATTTACAATGAAACAATATTTTATTTACAATAAACAATACTTTATTTATAATAAACAATATTCAATTATAATAAACAATATTTTATTTATAATAAATAATTTATTTATGATAAACAGTATTTTATTTACGATAAACAATATTTTATTTACGATAAACAAGATTTCATTTACAATAACAATATTTTACAATAAACAATATTTACAAACAACATCTAAAATTGAAGAATGAGTTAGAGAATAAGCAAACAAAAGCAAACAAAAATATTTTTAAAAATTTTTCTAATTGTGAGATTTTGGAATCGACCTAAGACCAATTGACGGAAAATTGCTCCTAATACAAACTATAATCAAGGATATAGAATTATGTGGTAAAGGATTAAAGCAAATTCTTTTTAAGCATTTAAGGATTTTAGTTTTAAGACTGGCAAATGGCAGGTCATTTTAATCATTTTAACAACTTGCAGATCAGGTCAGGATTAATCTCACCTATCGATCCCACCTATTCTATACCCATTGAGTTTTATATATATATATAGAGAGAGAGAGAGAGAGAGAAAGAGAGAGAGAGAGAGAGAGAGAGAGAGAGAGAGAGAGAGAGAGAGAGAGAGAGAGAGAGAGAGAGAGAGAGAGAGAGAGCTGATAAAAATAAATAGACACCTTTGGTTTTTTCATAGTTTTTGATTTGATAATGAAATTGAATAAATAATAACAGATTTATTGAATGAATATATTTAGAATCGTGTTTCTTTCCCTTTTCCATTATTTGAAGCTGACACACGTTCTGGTATTCCATTGATGAGCTTTGCCATTTGTACTTGAGGGCAATCATCGTGGTGTCTATTTAATTTTGTTAACCCTTTGTATGTAAAATCTTTATGTTCCTGGATAAAGTCAAGGTATTTACGCGAATCAAAGTTAAATTTGTCTTAATCCTTGAATATTTTCAGGTTACCCCAAAAGATTTCCAAATTACATATATGAGATATAAATTTTTTTTTAATTAATTATTGGACCCTTTTAACATTTAGGAATTATTATCTAAATTATGAAATAATAATAATAATAATAATAATAATAATAATAATAATAATATGCAGAAGTCGTTTTTGCAAGCATCGTAAATCAACTTAATCGGGAATTACTTTATGTTCGGGGGAAAGGGCGGAACGAGAGCGAACAAAAATGAAAATGTCATGTTCATTCGTCCCGAAGGAATACCAAAGCCATTTTCATACACAGTCTTGTTATTTTTCTTTTTTATATAAGAAAGGGGCATTAATCCCGAAAGGTTGACAGCTTCCTCTTTTTCCAACGTATTTTATTCTGTTTTGCGTGTAAAAAATTGTATAAATTAGTCTCGAAGGGCGTAAGTTATAGATCTGAATTTCAATTAATAGGAAATGGCACTGAGAGTATTTCTGAAATAACGTGCGTGTTTTTTTTTCTTTTTGGTAGTGGTGGTGTTGTTTGAAGAGCATTTATATCTGAAGGCTTTTACTATATTAATTTTGTTGTTGTTTTGTTGAAAGATTTATAATTGAAATTATTTGGGTCTTTGAAACTTCTAAAAGATCTCCAACTTTTTTTTTTATGGGTGGGTTTTCTGTTATGAGTAAGGAGAAGGTCTGCCTCTTGGGGACGATGCTGAGGAAAGTCTTCTAAAGGGTTGCCAAAGGATTTTCATATCGAAAAGTTGAATTCTAGATTTGGTTCCGTATAGATCACAAATTTTAGGTTTATTCAAACATTGCGAGTATAGTTGTTAGTAGAATGGGGTTGTTTAACCTCCTTTGTAACTGCTGACAATGTTATGTGACGGAAGGGACCTACAGCTTTAGGTGAGACCCGAACAATGGGGGAAGACGGTCATCCATCCATCCAGACCCAGCGTTGCTTAACTTCGCTGATCTACGGGAATCAGGGTTGAGGCTTGGTACGTTGTAAATATGCTGACCAATTTAGTTTAACATAAAAGCCTTCGTTCTTGCCCATAAAAACGTGTATAATTAATCATATTTCAGTTATTGTATGAAGCATTTAATCGGACTGTTAACTTGTCTGGTTGTTAATCCTTGCTTGTCACTGTCAGTGGAATGTCGACCGGAAATCTTAACAGAGATCTATGGTTTTTCAAATAATGTATTGGTCAATAACATAAGAAAATAGATATCATTTGAAGGGGCCATTCTTATACATTTTATTTGTTTTTGCGGACAAATTAACGAAGTCTAAAGTTTAGTTAATGATTTTTACTAAAAAAACGGTTTTGGCTTCAGTACTTTGTGATTTATATCCTTATCCGTTTCACTATAACGGTTTCGAATTTTTATACTATAAATCTATTTTTATGACGTCATCGTAGAAAGTATAATGTTGGTCCTAATCAATACAAAACCCTTTAAGGAGTCCCAGTTAATTTCTCTCCGGTGTCGTGTATTGTTTTTTAATAAGAAATATAGTAATGTTTAGTAAGTGTCGTGTATTAATAAGAAATTTAATAATGTTTTGTATGAAATTAAAATACGTAAGATTAAATTGTTTGAAATATAAAATACTATTTGGCAACACTCGAAATGCTCTGAGGCCTAAGGCATGCCCAAACGTCAGTCTCGGACAGGGTGTGTTTCGTTAGGTCGTTTTCGTTGCTAATATATGATTATGATTTTAAATTTCTTTAGTGGATCTCTCTCCACGATCAACTTATAATGAGAAATCCGCACTCGTTTTCCCCCGTCTTGTTCATTGTTTCGGCATAAGAAAAAATCGGTAAACAGTGATGATCGTTTGTAATTTCTTTCACTCCCTCGCATTGTTCAAATCTTAGCGGCAGCCACGCCATTAAGTCTTCGTATAAGACAGCGAAACGAGCGTAAAGCAGTAGAAAGAGTGAGATAATAAAAAGAATACGAAAAGTAGAAATAAAATCTTTTTATTATCACTATAACGGGTGGCACGCTGTGTCGAAAGGAACCTAAGCGGTTGCTAAGTATAAAACTTCTAAGTACCCGTATAATGCAGATATGAAAACACATAGCTTAGTTACACAACTCTAACTCAGGAAAGTGGAAAGATGGGGGAAAATTTTGGTTTTATAATTATATCTAAATTTCATTACATCCTTGAGTTACTTAAGAGTTATTAAAGGAAAGCTATGATGTTTCGGTCAAACAAAATGGCGAAATTGGTCAGTTTCCCTCTGACCCGCGAGGTTAAAGGTTCGGATAATAATCGGAATTCACCTTTAAAAATTCACCTTTAAAAGTTAGGATTTGATGGGGTTTTAAAAACAAGACTGCAGGGTATATATACTGTACTCAAACACAAAAGGAAATAAAACAGCCTTGGCTGATTGTTATACAAGGAAGATGTTGTTTCCTTGGTTCAAGTGAAACTTCGAAATTGTGGTATTATAATTCAAATAATTATACTGTATTAAATACTATATTATTCACACGCTTTGAAATGATGACTCGAAATATAAAAATAAAATTCTATATTTGAATTTTTTTTTTCCATATTTCAAACAATAATCCCAATTTTGAAATCGCCAATTGATAAATCATTCATTTACCTTCCACCTTTTAAATTTTTCAAGTGAGCAGTTATGAGAAATTCAACATTTCGGGCATCTAACTTCAACGTGATCATCCGCGTGTACACACGTACAAAATATTATACGACGTCGTTTGGAGTGACTTTTGAGCTGTGACAGTCTAGAGGAAAATGAGTATAGTTTGATTCTAATTAAAGACAGTAACAGGTTTGCATTGTTTCATCGTACTACCATGCAGGCTTATCACCTTTGCAAGAAATCAGGTTGAAGTATGGCCAATGCTTAGACTACATTAGTTTATGGTTTAGTTAAATTACCCCAATACAGAACCTTAGTTAGGCCTACGCTATACGCTAGAGGAAAATGAGTATAGTTTGATTCTAATTAAAGACAGTAACAGGTTTGCATTGTTTCATCGTACTACCATGCAGGCTTATCACCTTTGCAAGAAATCAGGTTGAAGTATGGCCAATGCTTAGACTACATTAGTTTATGGTTTAGTTAAATTACCCCAATACAGAACCTTAGTTAGGCCTACGCTATGGCTATTCTAATATTTTAATTTCAGAATAGCAATTAATTAGACTCTACATGCTGTCTTGGAAAGGATTATGATACCGATAATATACTTTTTAAATAATATTGCTCAATTTCCTCTATACAAATTTGCACTTTCATCCAGGAATTTGATTCAATGATTCATTAAACGTTTCATTAGATGGTTCATTAAATGTTTCATTTGATGATTCATTAACTGCTTCAGACAGTAATTTCAAACATCTAAAAACTTGGAACATTTTAAACGTTTTAAGAGTCTAAATGAAATATCTAAGCTGTCAGATGAATGAAACACCAAAACTTGGGACAACAGAACATTTAACAAACCATCGAATCTCTAGAATATAAAGTTTACCATTAATCACATTTAATAATCTTTTCTACGCCCTTAAGCTAACTCAATAAAAGAAACAAAAAGTATCGAATTGTTATTCTCCTTGTGCTCAACAACTGTGGTGTGTTTAATAACGTCCTACGAGAACCAAAAAACCTTCTCGAGGACGTTATTAAACACACTATAGTTGTTGAGCACAAGGAGAATAACAAACGAAATGTTCTTGCTACCTTTACACAGCCGAACCTACAGTATGTGCAGGGATTTCCCTACACACTCCCTGAACTTTCCCATCACCCACTCCTGGTGGATTCTATTCAATCTCTATATAGCTTTTACAGATGCCTGTCTTATAAAACACCGACAGTTGACTGGAATGAAGCAGTAGCAGCAATGGGGCCGTCTTGTGATTAGGACAGAATAGAAAATTTGAACACAGAGTGGAATATCATACGACGAATGAGTGAAGAATTTGACTTCAACTTCTTTTTTATCATCACTAGTGGATCAAGCCTGATCTTTATGCTATGTTTCCCGGAATGAAAGAAGTAGGAATTCATCTCTTGCTATTCCCAGTCATAACAGCTAGAGTTGAGCGTTTTTTTTTTTCATCAGTGATAGAATTTTGTATTCTGAAAGAAGCTGCCTTCTGCTGATCATGTGAATGACTAATGAGCATATCAATTAAAGAACTGGCAGTACCGAACACACGGGAAGCCATTAAAGATAAACGCATTGCATTCGAGAAGTTTATTAGCAGAATTGTGCAAAGTTACAAGAACAAACCAAGAAGAATGTAGAGATACAACCTGGACCAAAAAATAGAATACAGTCTCAAATGTGCTCATGATCTTGATAATACCTTTAAGTATATACCTTTATGAGGAATATCAAGTATCTGTGATGTCATTACGATAATTCAGAACAGCTGTATGGAGACGAATCATTTATTTTTCAACATGACCTGGCTCCAGCTTATGCAACTCGTGCAACATCTGCGTAGTTTGATTTTCTAATATTTCAGTAATTTATTTTTTCCGAAATGTTCTGTTAGAGTTAACCCATAGAATTCCTTATTTGATTTCAAAATTCGTGTAAAACTATACCCTTGCTTGGAATTTTTAATTTACGACATTCCAGCCATTCTGGCATCTTCAGATAAACTGTTCATCTTTCATGTAGAAAATTTGCTTTCGTCTTCATCATACGTCTTCAGCGCAAGATAAACAAATTCTTAAAACTCATAAGAAAGTCTGTTCTATTAGTGCTAAATAGACACTTGTACCAACCTTTTCTACTAATTTAGATGGAACCAATCCTTTTCAAAGGAAAACTAGTCGCTATCACTGTAGCTATCCGGTGAGTTGATGAATACATAGTTGTTGAGAGGAAATCCACTTTAAATCCCACCTTAGAGTAGTCGGATTTGATTTAATCCCACCCAGAACTTTGGATATAAAACCCTGAACAGCTTCATTTCGGTGAGGGGGTATCTTATTAATTCTTTGGGTTAAACACGCTCCTGAGTTCCTTTCGTAAATAGTCGTTTCGTGTTTATTATTGCTATATTCGTTTCAACATTCTGAAGTTCTTCAATTTCATATAATTTTGCGTAAACTCGTTTGAACGTTAAATGTTATTTGAATTTTGACATTATTTTACTCTTCTGATAAAATTCTGAAATATTGCTTTTTTTTAAATTCTGGTCATCGATTTTGTTTCGTTTGATTTGTGATTTAAATTGAAGCTGAAAAGAGCATTTTCTCTGTAGTAAATGAATAAATCGTATAAAATGGAACCAAATCGTCTGACTTCATTTTCATCATTTATTTGAATATACTTTGTTTTTAAACTTGAAATTTGAATACGGAGTATAAAAGTCAACGATATTCTCAATGAAGTTTCTACACGAATTCATATTTTGAAGTGACAGTTATTGATCCAAAGTGCACTTAAATTGAAGAGGGGGTAAGTAGTGATATATCAATTATACAGTGATAAGTAAAAAGTAAAGGAAAGTAAATGCCCTGAAAAGGGCATTAGTTAAAGAGAAATACTGAGTGTGGTATACATTTCCATCTTAAAGCAGGCAAGTTACCTATAGCATACCTGACCCTTAAAGCGTGGCGCCAATTTTCTTTCTAGGCAACTTTTTCTGAAAACTATACATCTACCGCGTTTCAGTAGTTGTCTGGGACCGTCCTTTGCTTCTAGATGATGGTAGCTATCCGTGTACCGGTGGTTTGGATCCCACGTAAATTCTGTAGGTTCCCTTCATCATATGACCTCTGCTGTTACCAAGGAGACTAAACAACCCCATAACATGCATACACTGGTTTTTCTTTGTGTAGGAGGAGGGGGTGAGCACCCACAAAATTGGCACCTCCCTATATAAATTTTATCTACATAGATGAAGTAATGGACATACAATAGGCGTTGGTGCCAAAATACAATCATGCAGACAAATTAATACATGTAATATTAAAATATAATTTCGAAGAACCAAACTTAGAGTAATACTTATGTAACTAAATATATAAGTCTCTACCCAAAGGGACCTATATTAATTAACCCATTCCAGCCTATCGGGTCCATATGGACCCATAATAGTGGTTTTTTCTAATTAAATAAATCAGCCCTCAAAGGATTAATTTATTTCATTAATCACTTAATGAAGTAATTATATTACTGCTTTGAACTGAATAGAGAATATTTTTGAACTTTATGATGTTAGTTCTATAAATATATGTACAGTATTTTCCCATCGGGTTTTGCGTCTCAATGCATTTCCCATTGGGCAGAGACTTTTTGGACACTGTATATATATATATATATATATATATATATATATATATATATATATGATACACACAGACAGTGCATGGAACAAGGAACTCTCATGGGATAATTAAATCCACTATAGTCCGAATAAGTAATGGTAAATGACAAATACCATAGTTTTTCTTCATTACTTATTCGGACTATAGTGGATTTAATTATCCCAGAAGAGTTTCCTTGTTCCATGCACTGTCTGTGTGTATCATAAAAAACTCAGGGGACCATTCTGAGTTCATTCCCATATATATATATATATATATCTAGTATATATATATATATATATAGGCTCCACGGAATTTTCCACATGTGGGCAAGGAACTCTCCACAAAAGAACGTTTATTTTTTATTTGTTTCTCGTCATTCCCGCCAAAAAACCTAAGCGTCCTTTCAGCCGTTAGCTGCAGAGCCTATAAAGTGTCAGTCTACTTCAGGTCGATCTCATTCGCTCTCACTGGCTCATGGCCTAGGTATCCACCCGCTCTCCGACGAAGGCCGGAGAGCGGCCTGCCGTCTTTCAAAACTTCATTCAAGCATACACGAAGTTAATCATCTCCGTTGAGGCCCTACATTTCATCCCGCTAGATGCAAACATCACTTCTGCAAGATTTCTACTGGCATCATCCTTCTGGCCCTAGCCTCACTCATCCTTCACCACCAATTTGATCGGCGAGCTTCATTTTCCCTACAACAAGATCTCGTCACTCAGTTTACGACGGTAGGTCTTTCCGTCTTTAGAGTCACCTTCGTCAAAATCGCAGGTCTGTAAACCTCTTCAGGCCACCGGCACTTGGGTCTACAGCGTTTTGTTACGTGGTGATAGACTATTCATATTCAACGCTTAACGTCGACAAACTTTGCCTGATCGAATAGGCCTCTCGAAAATCCAGAAAATCCCCTGAAAGAGTTCAAGGGGTAAGGAAGAAGGAAACGGTTCAGAACCGCCGGAATATGCTATCTTCAAAGTGTCCTCAATACCATTCAAGCTACTCACGCATTTGCGACCGCAGTTTATGCCTCCCGTTTATTGTACAGATACTGTACTTTCATTACCTCAATTATTATTAATTATTGTGAGTTCAGTACAGTATAATAGTATCTCATTACCTAAATTAGTGTTTCTTGTCATTATTGTATTCACTTAACTCTTATCCTGTATCATTCCTTATTGCTAACATTCATTTATTGTAATATTGCACAAATTCACTATAAATAATTAATTGTTAATCACTGTAAACAAATAATTCATTTATTTTCTAATTAAACGAAAAACCACAAAGTCATTTCTGTCTCTATTAATATTGTTTTGTTTGGCTGAACGGCCGAACTGGTAACATTATAACGTTTCTATTTAATTATTATAGGAGCCATATAATAGGCTCATATATACTTTCTTTATATTAACAATTTTATTATAGTTTCCTACAATAAAAATACTAAACAAATGTTGGAATTTGTCGTATCTTTTAACTGCGTGTCATATATGTCACACGATCACGTTAAGCTTATTTACTTAACTTAAAAATAAGAATTACACAAGTTATCATAACGTCATCCGAGACAGGAAATTGAAAGGTGGGTTTCGTCAAATCATAAAAAACAGAACACATTTTTGCATCTTATTTTATCGCCCTTTTCATCCGTATGAAATAACATTAGTTGATAAGTCACGATCCTCTCTCTCTCTCTCTCTTCTCTCTCTCTCTCTCTCTCTCTCTCTTTTTTGCATTCTTTCTTTCTTCCCACTACATAAGAAAGCTAAATTAGATTCAGACTAATTGAATAAAGCTGATCCCAACCTAACGTAATCGTTTTAGACCTAACCAACTAAAAATAGAAATTTATTTTCTTCCATCTAGTCTATTCTCTTCAGCGCTCTCTGTAATATATATATATATATATATATATATTATATATATATATATATATATATCTATATAATATAGTGATAGTAAATCGATAAGTATTGGAATCGATAAACCGATAAAATTGAAATTATTAAAAAAATTGAAATTGAAAAAAAAAAAAAATTGAAAAAAAAAACCCTGCAATGGAAATTGAACCCGAAATAAGATGAAATGAAAAACTGAAAACCTTTATCGAAATAGAAATAAATAAAAGCTTTTTATTAAACTTTTATTTACGGTCTACTAATTTTATTTACAATGAAACAATATTTTATTTACAATAAACAATACTTTATTTATAATAAACAATATTCAATTATAATAAACAATATTTTATTTATAATAAATAATTTATTTATGATAAACAGTATTTTATTTACGATAAACAATATTTTATTTACGATAAACAAGATTTCATTTACAATAAACAATATTTTACAATAAACAATATTTACAAACAACATCTAAAATTGAAGAATGAGTTAGAGAATAAGCAAACAAAAGCAAACAAAAATATTTTTAAAAATTTTTCTAATTGTGAGATTTTGGAATCGACCTAAGACCAATTGACGGAAAATTGCTCCTAATACAAACTATAATCAAGGATATAGAATTATGTGGTAAAGGATTAAAGCAAATTCTTTTTAAGCATTTAAGGATTTTAGTTTTAAGACTGGCAAATGGCAGGTCATTTTAATCATTTTAACAACTTGCAGATCAGGTCAGGATTAATCTCACCTATCGATCCCACCTATTCTATACCCATTGAGTTTTATATATATATATATAGAGAGAGAGAGAGAGAGAAAGAGAGAGAGAGAGAGAGAGAGAGAGAGAGAGAGAGAGAGAGAGAGAGCTGATAAAAATAAATAGACACCTTTGGTTTTTTCATAGTTTTTGATTTGATAATGAAATTGAATAAATAATAACAGATTTATGAATGAATATATTTAGAATCGTGTTTCTTTCCTTTTCCATTATTTGAAGCTGACACACGTTCTGGTATTCCATTGATGAGCTTTGCCATTTGTACTTGAGGGCAATCATCGTGGTGTCTATTTAATTTTGTTAACCCTTTGTATGTAAAATCTTTATGTTCCTGATAAAGTCAGGTATTTACGCGAATCAAAGTTAAATTTGTCTTAATCCTTGAATATTTTCAGGTTACCCCAAAAGATTTCCAAATTACTATATGAGATATAATTTTTTTTAATTAATTATTGGACCCTTTAACATTTAGGAATTATTATCTAAATTATGAAATAATAATAATAATAATATAATAATAATAATAATAATAATATGCAGAAGTCGTTTTTGCAAGCATCGTAAATCAACTTAATCGGGAATTACTTTATGTTCGGGGGAAAGGGCGGAACGAGAGCGAACAAAAATGAAAATGTCATGTTCATTCGTCCCGAAGGAATACCAAAGCCATTTTCATACACAGTCTTGTTATTTTTCTTTTTTATATAAGAAAGGGGCATTAATCCCGAAAGGTTGACAGCTTCCTCTTTTTCCAACGTATTTTATTCTGTTTGCGTGTAAAAAATTGTATAAATTAGTCTCGAAGGGCGTAAGTTATAGATCTGAATTTCAATTAATAGGAAATGGCACTGAGAGTATTTCTGAAATAACGTGCGTGTTTTTTTTTTCTTTTGGTAGTGGTGGTGTTGTTTGAAGAGCATTTATATCTGAAGGCTTTTACTATATTAATTTTGTTGTTGTTTTGTTGAAAGATTTATAATTGAAATTATTTGGGTCTTTGAAACTTCTAAAAGATCTCCAACTTTTTTTTTTATGGGTGGGTTTTCTGTTATGAGTAAAGGAAAGGTCTGCCTCTTGGGACGATGCTGAGGAAAGTCTTCTAAAGGGTTGCCAAAGGATTTTCATATCGAAAAGTTGAATTCTAGATTTGGTTCCGTATAGATCACAATTTTAGGTTTATTCAAACATTGCGAGTATAGTTGTTAGTAGAATGGGGTTGTTTAACCTCCTTTGTAACTGCTGACAATGTTATGTGACGGAAGGGACCTACAGCTTTTAGGTGAGACCCGAACAATGGGAAGACGGTCATCCATCCATCCAGACCCAGCGTTGCTTAACTTCGCTGATCTACGGGAACAGGGTTGAGGCTTGGTACGTTGTAAATAGCTGACCAATTTAGTTTAACATAAAAGCCTTCGTTCTTGCCCATAAAAACGTGTATAATTAATCATATTTCAGTTATTGTATGAAGCATTTAATCGGACTGTTAACTTGTCTGGTTGTTAATCCTTGCTTGTCACTGTCCAGTGGAATGTCGACCGGAAATCTTAACAGAGATCTATGGTTTTTTCAAATAATGTATTGGTCAATACATAAGAAAATAGATATCATTTGAAGGGGCCATTCTTATACATTTTATTTGTTTTTGCGGACAAATTAACGAAGTCTAAATTTAGTTAATGATTTTTTACTAAAAAAAACGGTTTTGGCTTCAGTACTTTGTGATTTATATCCTTATCCGTTTCACTATAACGGTTTCGAATTTTTATACTATAAATCTATTTTTATGACGTCATCGTAGAAAGTATAATGTTGGTCCTAATCAATACAAAACCCTTTAAGGAGTCCCAGTTAATTTCTCTCCGGTGTCGTGTACTTGTTTTTTTAATAAGAATATAGTAATGTTTAGTAAGTGTCGTGTATTAATAAGAAATTTAATAATGTTTTGTATGAATTAAAATACGTAAGATTAAATTGTTTGAAATATAAAATACTATTTGGCAACACTCGAAATGCTCTGAGGCCTAAGGCATGCCCAAACGTCAGTCTCGACAGGGTGTGTTTCGTTAGGTCGTTTTCGTTGCTAATATATGATTATGATTTTATTTCTTTAGTGGATCTCTCTCCACGATCAACTTATAATGAGAAATCCGCACTCGTTTTCCCCGTCTTGTTCATTGTTTCGGCATAAGAAAAATCGTAAACAGTGATGATCGTTTGTAATTTCTTTCACTCCCTCGCATTGTTCAAATCTTAGCGGCAGCAGCACGCCATTAAGTCTTCGTATAAGACAGCGAAACGAGCGTAAAGCAGTAGAAAGAGTGAGATAATAAAAAGAAATACGAAAAGTAGAAATAAATCTTTTTATTATCACTATACGGGTGGCACGCTGTGTCGAAAGGAAACCTAAGCGGTTGCTAAGTATAAAACTTCTAAGTACCCGTATAATGCAGATATGAAAACACATAGCTTAGTTACACAACTCTAACTCAGGAAAGTGGAAAGATGGGGGAAAATTTTGGTTTTATAATTATATCTAAATTTCATTACATCCTTGAGTTACTTAAGAGTTATTAAAGGAAAGCTATGATGTTTCGGTCAAACAAAATGGCGAAATTGGTCAGTTTCCCTCTGACCCGCGAGGTTAAAGGTTCGGATAATAATCGGAATTCACCTTTAAAAATTCACCTTTAAAAGTTAGGATTTGATGGGGTTTTAAAAACAAGACTGCAGGGTATATATACTGTACTCAAACACAAAAGGAAATAAAACAGCCCTTGGCTGATTGTTATACAAGGAAGATGTTGTTTCCTTGGTTCAAGTGAAACTTCGAAATTGTGGTATTATAATTCAAATAATTATACTGTATTAAATACTATATTATTCACACGCTTTGAAATGATGACTCGAAATATAAAAATAAAAATTCTATATTTGAATTTTTTTTTTCCATATTTCAAACAATAATCCCAATTTTGAAATCGCCAATTGATAAATCATTCATTTACCTTCCACCTTTTAAATTTTTCAAGTGAGCAGTTATGAGAAATTCAACATTTCGGGCATCTAACTTCAACGTGATCATCCGCGTGTACACACGTACAAAATATTATACGACGTCGTTTGGAGTGACTTTTGAGCTGTGACAGTCTAGAGGAAAATGAGTATAGTTTGATTCTAATTAAAGACAGTAACAGGTTTGCATTGTTTCATCGTACTACCATGCAGGCTTATCACCTTTGCAAGAAATCAGGTTGAAGTATGGCCAATGCTTAGACTACATTAGTTTATGGTTTAGTTAAATTACCCCAATACAGAACCTTAGTTAGGCCTACGCTATACGCTAGAGGAAAATGAGTATAGTTTGATTCTAATTAAAGACAGTAACAGGTTTGCATTGTTTCATCGTACTACCATGCAGGCATCACCTTTGCAAGAAATCAGGTTGAAGTATGGCCAATGCTTAGACTACATTAGTTTATGGTTTAGTTAAATTACCCCAATACAGAACCTTAGTTAGGCCTACGCTATGGCTATTCTAATATTTTAATTTCAGAATAGCAATTAATTAGACTCTACATGCTGTCTTGGAAAGGATTATGATACCGATAATATACTTTTTAAATAATATTGCTCAATTTCCTCTATACAAATTTGCACTTTCATCCAGGAATTTGATTCAATGATTCATTAAACGTTTCATTAGATGGTTCATTAAATGTTTCATTTGATGATTCATTAACTGCTTCAGACAGTAATTTCAAACATCTAAAAACTTGGAACATTTTAAACGTTTTAAGAGTCTAAATGAAATATCTAAGCTGTCAGATGAATGAAACACCAAAAACTTGGGACAACAGAACATTTAACAAACCATCGAATCTCTAGAATATAAAGTTTACCATTAATCACATTTAATAATCTTTTCTACGCCCTTAAGCTAACTCAATAAAAGAAACAAAAAGTATCGAATTGTTATTCTCCTTGTGCTCAACAACTGTGGTGTGTTTAATAACGTCCTACGAGAACCAAAAAACCTTCTCGAGGACGTTATTAAACACACTATAGTTGTTGAGCACAAGGAGAATAACAAACGAAATGTTCTTGCTACCTTTACACAGCCGAACCTACAGTATGTGCAGGGATTTCCCTACACACTCCCTGAACTTTCCCATCACCCACTCCTGGTGGATTCTATTCAATCTCTATATAGCTTTTACAGATGCCTGTCTTATAAAACACCGACAGTTGACTGGAATGAAGCAGTAGCAGCAATGGGGCCGTCTTGTGATTAGGACAGAATAGAAAATTTGAACACAGAGTGGAATATCATACGACGAATGAGTGAAGAATTTGACTTCAACTTCTTTTTTATCATCACTAGTGGATCAAGCCTGATCTTTATGATATGTTTCCTGGAATGAAAGAAGTAGGAATTCATCTCTTGCTATTCCCAGTCATAACAGCTAGAGTTGAGCGGTTTTTTTTTCATCAGTGAATAGAATTTTGTATTCTGAAAGAAGCTGCCTTCTGCCTGATCATGTGAATGACCTAATGAGCATATCAATTAAAGAACTGGCAGTACCGAACACACGGGAAGCCACTAAAGATAAACGCATTGCATTCGAGAAGTTTATTAGCAGAGTTGTGCAAAGTTACAAGAACAAACCAAGAAGAATGTAGAGATACAACCCTGGACCAAAAAAATAGAATACAGTCTCAAATGTGCTCATGATCTTGATAATACCTTTAAGTTATATACCTTTATGAGGAATATCAAGTATCTGTGATGTCATTAGGATAATGCAGAACAGCTGTATGGAGACGAATCATTTATTTTTCAACATGACCTGGCTCCAGCTTATGCAACTCGTGCAACATCTGCGTAGTTTGATGCTCATGAAATTGAAGTACTACCATGGCTAGCTGATTCTCCCGATCTTAATCCGATAGAAAATGTTTGGAATATTCCTAATCAGAAGGTCCAAAAGCGTAAACTGAAGAGGTGTTTGATGACAACCTGGCAATTGATAACTACAGAAGAATGCAAGAAGCTTGTCGACTCGATGTCACGTTCATTGGAGGCCGTAATCAGGGTTAAGGGTGCACCAACTAGTAAATACTAAGACGCAGAGTTAAAAAGTCTTTGATAAAAGTTTAATATACTGGCAGTACTCAATAAACATAATGAATTTGTTCTATTATTTTGTAACACCTGACAAGATATACTAATAGTATGTCGCTATGCATTAACTTTTCACTATTTAATAACGTTTATTTATTTATTTTTTCAAAACTCGCACACAGAGGTGGCTTTTTATCATAGTGATGTCACAGATACTCAATATTTCTCATAAAGGTGTATAACTTAAAGGTATTATCAAGGTAATGTGCGCATTTCGAACAGTATTCTATTTTTTTGGTCCGGAGTTGTAGTGCTTCATAGAAGGCTTGAGCAGACAACTTTAATGTCTGTGATGACTTTAAAACATTAGTTAAATCTAATAAAATGGTCGCCCTCACTGTCTCACCCTAAGGCCCTCACCCGACCCCCACTGAAAATTCAAACAATCGCTCTAATTTCAGTTCCAGGGAAAAAAACTGCCTGTGTGTTTCTACGTTATTCGTTTGTATTCTGTTTGTTCGATATTTTTCATAAGCTCTTTGTCCGTGCCTCTCTGCTCTACATGGAAAGAGACAGGGACTCCTGAGACACGCACGTGTGTATCATTGCCTACATTTTCAAAATGGATATTGTTCAACATTGTGGTTAGTACCAAATTTCATTAGAATTACAGAACGAAAAAACGCGTACTTTTCATGGATGACTGAAGACTTTTTTTTACACAGTAGTACTGTGCGTGTGTTTATACAGTGAAGGCCAAAATTTTGGGCAGCCTTCCAATATTATACGATTCTGGAGGATAGTTCACACAATATCAATCCTACAGTTAATATATCTTCTATATCATACACTTTCGTCATTTTCTTAATATAATGTACCATTAAAAAGGTCAGTGCGAGAAAGATAGATAAGAAGGGATGTTCATTACAGAGCGAGTAGGCCTTACATTGCAAAAGTGTAGGCATACCTTACCTTAATAATAAGTATGGCCATCTTTCGAGGCAATAACCTGGAGCAACCGTTGCATATAAATTCCACATAATTTGTAGCACTTTACATTTTATATATATATAAAATCCCTTCCTTTATATCTCCCACATAACGTATCCACGAACAACGACTCAAACAAGAAATAAGCTTTAAGCCTCCGGTCCTAACTTTTTCCTGTTCATTAAGCAGAAAGATAGAAATTTCCCTGCCATAATGGAGAGAAAAGTTGAAAGATGCGAGTCAAGATTTTTTTTTTTGTTTCTAAAGATTTTCCAAAGACATTTTTGTCAATACTTTCCTAAAATTTTGTTCTATAACATGTTGTATTGTTGAGTTTTAAACGACATACAGAAGGATATATATTAGGGAGAGAGAGAGAGAGAGAGAGAGAGAGAGAGAGAGAGAGGATGATGTTTGGCTGGTTGTCTGCTCTCTTTTTGGTTATACACGCTTATGCACGTTTATGTTTATATACGTTTATGCACCCATTTTAGTATATACAGTACATTAAGGGAAAAACCAGGGGACGTTTTAGTTACACATCCGCTCCTTCCAGTCCTCCCCGAGGCAGGTGACTGGGAAGGGGCCCTAAACGACTAGGGTAATTTGCATCAAATTTAGTACACATGTTAAAAAAGAACCAGGGAAGATTTAAGTAACATACTCGCCCCTCCCAGTACTTCCCTAGGCTGTGTTTCGGGGCTTTTACTGCGTAAGGCGCAGCGAACATTCTAATATATATATATATACATTTTAACTGCAAACACGCAGTATAATTAACGTAAAGAACGACGCTTGTATAGGAGAATATTCCGCGCAAGATGAGGAGAATTACGGCATTTGATCGAGAGAATTACGGCATTTGATCGAGTGGGGCCCATGGTGTAATGGTTATCATATCTGACCGGCAATCGGAACATCCCGGGTTCGATTCCCGGGTGGTTACCTCATTTTTTCATTTGTTTCGTTCTCTCTCCTCATCTTGCGCGGAATATTCTCCTATACAAGCGTCGTTCTTCACGTTATATATATATATTCGTAGGTTGTAAAACAAAAAATTAAGTACTTTAATATCAGGTAAAAAATGGATAGGTATAAAATTTATGCGCAGAAAAAGGTTAGGTTCAATGAAACGGGACTCGCCGTGTTGGAATTTGAGACGTAAAAGTGGTGGGGAAGGTCGGTGTAAGCATCGAAGAAAATGAATAACTGTACATCGACGAAAGAAGAGAGAGTTTGCTTGTGAAGCCAAGAAAATCTTTTAGGTTGTAACAGAGAATTTAAAATTATAATTTGAAATTTATTTATTTTTATTTTTTTTTTTTTAAATCTCTGAAACTACAGAAGTTTGATTTTCTTTCCGATTTTATTATTAGATATTTTTTAATTGCACGAACTGAAAATATATTATTATAAAATATAGTATTTAAAAATATTTACTTTCAACTATTTTCATTATCAAATTTGATCAAGTGACGAAGATTTTTCACAATATTTTAATTGGCTAACGTATATATATATATATATATATATATATACACACACACCTTACCTTACCTTATGAACCTTATGTTGTTTCGTGCGTTGGTCTCTCTTCACACGGAGGTCAAGCTGGTGGCCCTGCCTCTAGGTCTGGCCTGGTGGAGGAGCGAGTTGCTTTCTTGCGCTCTCCACCGTACATAGCCAGAGTATCGATGACGTCATACAGGAACTAATTGAGAAGCATACAGAAAAAGAAGAAGACGACGCTATAGAAGCGATAAAGGTCAACTCAAAGTACTTCTATAATTTTGCAAAAAGTAAGTCGAAAAACCACGCGATATCGGACCTTTAAAAAACGAGAACAGTGCTTTATCTGATGATCTAACAGAAGTATTTGAAATATTAAGAGCTCAGTACGAATCATCTTTCAGTATCCCAAAAACTGACAAACTGATATGCGATAGAAACGCGTTCTTTCAAGAAGAACTATAAGGGGAAAGTATAACGGACTTCGACTTTACGACAGATGATATTACACAAGCTATAGGGAAACTGAAAGCACACTCAGCGGCAGGACCGGACAAATGAAATGCCACATTGATCAAAAACTGCAAGAATGCAATCGCTGAGCTCCTATATTGGATATGGAGACGATCACTAGACACGGGAGAAATACTGGGTATCCTGAAGAGCGTGAACATAGTCCCAATATACATATAAAGAAGATCGATCCGAGGCCAAAAACTATAGGCCAGTGTTGTTTACATCTCATCTCACTAAAATATTTGAAAGAATAGTTAGACAGAAAATCCGTGGCCTTTTGGAAACTCAGAAAAAATTCAATGATAACCAACATGGGTTTCAGTCAGGCAGATCATGCCTATCACAACTAATGGAACACAACAACAACATTATTGATACACTTGAAAGTAATGAAAACTATGAAGTATATGGGAATAACAAGCAAAGTAGGGAAATGGATATATAATTTCCTTAGTGAGCGGCGGCAAGTCGTTACTGTACAAAGAGCATCTTCATCAGAATCAGAGGTCTCCAGCTCAGTACCACAAGGAACAGTATTAGCTCCACTACTCTTCATAATCATGCTAACTGACATAGATGAGGACGTTACCAGAGACAGCACAGTAACATCCTTTGCTGATGACACAAAGATTAGTAGAAAAATAAGAAACCCAGAAGACATAGGATCTCTACAAACCAACATGAACAGAATCTACAAGTAGACAGAAGACAACAATATGAAGTTTAGCAATGAGAAATTTCAGCTGTTACGGTACGGAAAAAGAGAAGACCTAAAATCCATGGAATATTATACCCCAAATGGACAGGAAATTCAGAGAAATTCTAGAGCAAAAGATTTAGGGGTTGTAATGACTGATGGTGCGAATTTTGAAACACAAAATAAGATAGCAATAAACAGAGCAAAGAGAATGACGGGGCAGATATTGAGGACCTTTAAACGAAGGGATAGGAATGTAATGATTCCTCTACTGAAAACACTGATCATACCCAAAATGGAATACTGCTCGGTCCTAACATCCCCATATAAAAAAGAAGACATTAGACAGCTGGAAGGGATTCAGAGAAGCTTCACAACCAAGATCACGGGGTGCAAAGAATTAAATTACTGGGAAAAGTTACGCGAACTAAACCTATATTCACTGGAAAGGAGAACACACACACACACCATTATTTACACTTGGAAAATAATGGAGAAACTAGTCCCTAATCTTACTCTGAACCCTGTAACTCCCCAAACAACGGTGGAAAGTAGAAAAGGAAGACTGTGTCGTGTTCCCAAATTAAAGGCTAGAGAGGGAACATCCTTAACCCTGAAAGAAAATAGTTTTGTTGTGAGAGGACCAAAGCTGTTTAATCAGTTGCCCAAAGACCTAAGGAACACGAATGGTGTTGCAGTAGACATCTTCAAAAGAAGATTAGACGCCTGGCTCAGAACAATCGCGATGAGCCGGGCGTACCTGGCTATGTGAGGTGGAGAGTACAAGAAACCAACTCACTACTTCACGAGGCCAACTCGAAAGGAGGGGCGACAAGCTTGACCTTCGTGAAATGAGGAATCATCGCGCGGAACTTTTGAAAGGTTGAAAGGTTGAAAGGTGTATATATAATTTCGTGTGTGTGTGTGTGTGTTGTGTGTGTGTGTGTGTCAGCGATTTCAAAATTAATAATTAATGTTTTGATAAAGAGAGTTTTTTTAATATTAATGCTTAAAAATGTTTAATGGATGTTGATTATATTTGTTTTTAAGTATTTAATATTTTGTAAGTAAAAATGTATAAAGTTTGATTGATTTTCCAAATTTTATTTTGAACTTCACTAACGAGACAATGTTTGAATATTATCATTATTTTTTTACTCTCTGTCATAACAACTAACGATAAAGTAAAGGAGAATTTTTAAATTTTGGTCATTAATGATCATTAATAAATTGGGAGAGTTTTTAACGTTAAAATACGTTATTTACTCGCGGAGTAATTAAGTTAGTATGAAAATAAAAGAAAATAATGTTAAGAATAATAAGAAATAAGAGATAATAAATAATAGAAAGAAAGAATGAAATGATTTTAAAATCGATTTAATTTCGCGTCGAGTGAAAATTAAATCCTTTAAATCTAAAACAAGTGTTGGTAAATAAACGTGATTGAAAATTGATCCGTGCGCAAGCAGAAAAACTGCGCTCGCTAGTAAAAAAAAGGGCGTAAATCACACACGATGTGTTTACACGAAATTAAAAGAAAGAAGTTCATTTTAGAACCTTTTTCTTTTTGGAGTTTGTAAAAGTTTTTAGTTTTTGGTTTTTTTATTCCTTTTGGTGGAAGTTGGTTCAATGTAAACGCTTAAAAACTGTATAGCTTGTAAATATCAAAATCCCTCTTAGCTAAGAAAATTCATCGCCTGAGGGGAATTTTTGTTCATTTAAGGCAGTGGTTTTGAACTTAGGGGTAAATTACCCAACTGGGGGTAATGACAACTATTTTGTGGAGTAATGACACACGATCCAGAAATTATAAAAAATAAGTGTGATAATGTAGAAGTTATAAAAAAATAATATCTAATGACGGGTTATGGAAATAGATTTAGAATTGGTTTTGGGTAACCATACAAAAAAAGTTGAGAACCACTGATTTAAGGGACCAAACCGTCACTCCAAATGTGATGTCGTTATTGTGTCTAACTTCGGCAAATAACCTGTAAACTTTGCGCTCAAATAGAGTTCTTTAAAAAATAAATTTAACGAATTTACTTCGGAAAAAATCTACGAAATTTACTTGGAATTTTTAAAACCAAAATTTATGTTTTCAAATAAGTTGATTTTGATTAAAAAATTTGTATTAAGTACCGTTTTAATTTATATTTTAACCCGTATAGAACTTAAAACGTTTCTCTATAAATCAATTTGGACTTTATTCATTTAACTGAAAATATCTTTTGAAATTAAAATTATTGTTTGGACAAAAAATTTGAAGTGTAATTTGAAGTGTAATTTGAAGTGTAAACTTATTCTGAATTAATATACAATTGTGAGTGAAATTTTAATCTTGTGAAATAAAACTCGTACGAGGAATTGTTTGTTTCTGTACTACTTTGCAATAAACCTCTCTTGTTAACTGAGGGGGTAAGATAATGTTCAAAGTTCAAAAATTAAAAAGTCATTCAAGTATATAACAGGTCATCCTGAATAAGCTAAACCACGCGCAATAAGGGCAATCAAACAGTGGTTACTCGACAATATACATATTTTTTTCACACTTGTGCAGAGTAAAGGCTTTGATCAGTGAGTACCTGCACTACCTGTTATAAGTAAGACTCCGATGAACTTTAATAGACGCGCGGCAAACCTCAGGCTCACAGTAGGCAGGGCCTATTGCTCGACACTCTCCTTTAACCCACCCCCACCCCGCATTGAACGAGAGGCGCTTCTTAACCGGAGTGAGAAGAAGGTAGGGAGCGAACCCGATCACTTCAACCACTTGCTTTCCGGAGACGAAACCACTTTGACAGCGCGATTACTTTACACTGGTAAAGGGCGTCGTTTGGACTTTAGGATGGGATTAGTGCGCTTTAGAAGAGAAAAATCTACTACATATTATTCTCGCGGTATCGTCTGTATTGGAGGACTATTCTGCACTTTCTACGAGTTAATAAGTTTAATTCATGCTTAACAATTCGACCCAAAAAGGACTTTATATAACGGTTAAAATAATAATCACTGAGGAAAGGCAAAAACTGGCACATCGCTCAGGCCAACTAAGACGGCCCATTTGCGTCAACTCCTCTATTATTTTTATTTCCAGCATCATCCGGATTCGAATTCCCGACCTGAGTGTCTTCACTTCGCTTATAGGGAAACGGTGTTACCCACTGCAGAGCTACGGGTGCTCGCCCTAGCAATTAAAATGGTTAGTCAAATAGAACAGCATAATTATATCACGTGTCGAATTATGTTTCAAATAACTTACGCCATATTTTAATTACTGTATATTATACGTTTTGGTAATAATAACAAGCTTACTTTTCAGTACACACACACACACACACACACATGTCCGCATCTCCGCATAAGCAAGGAGGAGACGTTTTGAAGCCGATATATTTAAAAAAAAATAATTAACCTAACCTAACTTCAGTGCCGTCGTACCGAGAAGGACGTGATAAGTGCTTTGGGAGCAACTGAGGGCTCGAAGGATGTTTTGTGTTAAATCATTAAGTACTAAGGTACGCGCTAATCTGGCCTAACTTAACTTAGCCAAACCTTAATTAATCTAACGTAGCGTAACTTAACCTAATCAGGACCAACAAATCTCTTTTTCCTACTACAAATATGTTTCTTGCTTTTTTATATAAATTTTGTAAGTTCCGAAGTACCAAAAACGTTACCTCACAAGAAAATTTGCACCACTACATCCGTGAATCATCACACACTCGACCTCACTTACGCCCAGTTGCTTACGCGCACACACACACACACACATATATACACACACACACACACACATATATATATATATATAAACATTACAGGGGTCAAAGTTGAAGTTTTCAAGAGAAGACTAGATGCCTGGCCCAGGACGGTACCAGATGAGCCGGGTGTACCTGGCTCTGTACGGTGGAGAGCGCAAGAGAGCAACTCGCTCCTCCACCAAGCCAGGACAGAGGCGGGGCCACCAGCTTGACCTTCCTGTGAAGAAAGACCGACGCACGGAATCCAAACAAGGTAACAAGGTGTATGTATAATATATATATATATATATATATATGAAAATAAAAAATGTATTGATAAATGAAGGAAAGGAGAGTGTATTCTAAAAACATTACAGCACCTCTTATTCTGCAGAGAAATTGCACTCCACTAAATAACTTTCTTTTTAATAAACCACCATTTGTTGCTAAATGATAAAAATAACCAATATCGAGGGAATGTTCATGAAAACTCGTATTGGCCCCTCTTGACAATGAACCTTATTTATGCCAAGATCCGAAATGTTTTTTATTTTTTGGGGGTATATAAAGCGCATCAATACAAATAAATATTACAAATATGACGCCAAAAATGTGTTGTTGTTGAGTATATATATATATATATATATATATATAATATATATATATTATATTCTAGCTAGAATTATTTCACCATGCTTTTTGCTCTGTTGAAATAACAATTACTTTCTCCGTTATTTTTCACAGAAATACCTTTTTTGAAGAGAATTAAATAGAGAGTGTATAACTATATATATATATATATATATATATATATATATATATGTTAGTCAATTATGAGATAAATACAGTCCAGTTGGAAATGGAACGCATATAATGACTCGTATATTGTTCCCCTGCTATTTTAAGATCCCCAATAGCTATCTTAATGGTTCTACAGTATATACTATAAATACTCGTTATATATATATATATATATATATATATATATATATATATATATATATATGTGTGTGTGTGTGTGTGTGTGTGTGTGTGTGTGTGGAAATGGTTTTCCGCAGGAAAAAATTTTGTTAAAATTTAAAGATATTACTCTATGTTTATAAATTAAGGTATTAATCTTTTAATCCTTAGTACTTTATACATTGACTTAATGTCTGCAGTAGATATCTGGCAATCCCTTCACAGCCTAACGACGCTCTCTAGTGTTGCCAAACCTATAATCTTAAAAAGAACGACGTCTAAACTTAAACAGTTAATTATATAACCAAAATTTATAATTTATTTGGTAACATTATTATTAGACTAAAATTTTGCAACTTGAATAATCTCTTGTAAACGTGGCACCGCGGGAGTTCTCCCAGGCGTGGTGGAAGTGAGTGCCAGGTATGCGGGGAGTCGGTCGCTTAGAGCTCTGAGAAAGACTTGTAAAACCGTCCAAAACAAGTGTAGTGACAAAATTCAAAATTCATAATAGCTCTATCCTGTTAATCCATTTTTTGTGTGAGGTGTATTATTTGGTGAAAAATATTATGTGTTTACGATAACGCCTCGTCCTTGTCCTTTTCACGAAAATTAAGTGATTTTTTCCCTCAACGCATCGAAGGAAAAATACACGAAGACAAAGGTATCAAATTGTTGGTAAACACGCAGTCAAATTGGAATTGGCATCAAGCTAGAGAGAAGAAACTGTAAGTAAGCGGTATACACTTCGGTTGTAGGGGCAGCAAAGCAACATACTGAGTCACCTAAAAAAAGGAGTGGTGTAAATAAACCCACCATCATTCCGACATATATATGTATGTGTGTAGTAAATGATGATGATGATGATGATGATGATAGGAGGGGCGACAAGCTTGACCTTCTTGAAATGAGGAATCATCGCACGGAACATTTGAAAGGTTTAAAGGTTGAAAGTTTGATGATGATGGTGATGATTTTTGTTCGTTTATACACACCTAAACGGCTAAGATAATTTGCATCAAATTTAGTATACACATAAAAGGAAAACAGGGAAGGTTTTAGTAACACACTCGGCCCGGCCAGTTTTTTTTTTAAGTTATCTATAGTATTATAGGTGAGTAACTATCGAAATCGTTAATTAATGTTAGCAGCATTTTTAAAAAAATTTACGAGCATTTTAAATTAAATTTTTATTTTTTATCACTTACTACGCATCTGAAAAAAGTTGAATCTATATTTTCAGACCATACCCGTGTCCGTCATGCTTTCAACAAGCCCGCCCATACCAGGCCCATGGGCCAGGCACGGGCTTACGGCCCTACCCGTGCAGACCTCTAACACCCGCTCCTCCCAGCCCTCCCCCCTGGTGGGTGACGTGACTGGAAGGGGCTGATGTGTCATTAAAACCTTCAATGTTCTCCTTTAATATGTATACTAAATTTGGTGCAGATTACCGTAGCCGTTTAGGGGGCCACCCCCAGTCCTCCCCCTATAGGGAGACTGAGAGGGGCGGGTGTGTTACTAAAGCCTTCCCAGGTTCTCCCTTAATGTGTATGCTAAGTTTGGTGCAAATTACTAAAGCCGTTTGGACGTCTATAAACGAACAGACATCATCATCATCATCATCATCATCATCATCATCATCATCATCATTATCCCATATAGATATATACATTATACACCTCGTAAACTCGTAGCAGTTCCGTACGTTGGTGGTCTCTCTTCACACGAAGGTCAAGCTGGTACCCCGCTTCTAGGCTTGGCTTGGTGCAGGAGCGAGTTGTTCTCTTGCGCTTTCCATTCCTCTATCATGTACCAAGTCGTCTTTTGGCGTATTTGTCACTGTATCACTGCACAAAATTTAATTTTAATATCACCGTCCTGAGCCAGGCATCTAGTGTTCTTTTGAAAATTTCAACTCTGACCTCTGTGACGTTCTTGAGGTCATTTGGAAGCTTTTTAAAAAGTCTTGGCTCTTTGATAATCAAGCTATTTTCCTTCAGTGATGAGGGTGTCCTTTTTCGGGCCTTTAGTTTAGGAACACTACACATTCTACCTTTCCTATTTTCCACTGTTATTTGGATGGTAATTTGGTTTAGTTTGAGGTTTGGTACCGGTTTTTTGATAATTTTCTATATGTAAATTATAGTGTATTTCTCTCTTCTTCTTTCCAGCGAATATAGATTTAGTTTACGTAGTCTTCCCCAGTAGTTGGTTTCTTTGTAGCCATCAATCTTGGCTGTGAAATTTCTTTGAATTTCTTCTGGTTTATTAATTTCTTCCTTTTTATATTATCTTCTGGGGTAAAATCAAAATCTGTTATACAATCTCCTTGTAATTTTTCTTAAAAAATGCATCTCTGTCAGGTACCACTTTGTCACTTTTTGGGGTATTGAAAACCGACTCGTACTGGGATCTCAATGTTTCAGATATTTCTTTAAAATCGTCAGTTAACTCATTATTTCCTTTCCATATGGGTCCGATAGTGGCGCGCGTTCTTGTTTTCGTTTCCGAATAGCTATATAAGTATTTTGGGTTTTCCTTTATTACTTCTACCGCATTTTTCTCTTCTCTCTCTGTATGTCCCTTGATTAGGGTTTGTATTTCCCTATCGATACTCTTCAGTTTTTCTTGATTACTTCCCTGAAATTGTTATCTCTGCAATTAACTAACTTCACAGCTACTCTCTTTCTTTTGCGAAATATTGTTCGCTTTTGCCTCTCGAACAAATTCCTCTTTCCTTTTGGCGATGCTTTCGGATCATATTTTTCTAAGATTTCCAGATTCTTTTCTTCCAAGGTTCTGCCAAGCATTCCTTAGGCTGTTTTATCCTCTAAAACTGTTTTCTACGCTATGTGAGCCATGTGGGATCTGATTTATTTCCATTTATAGTCTTGGAGTTTAGGTTAAAAATCTCAAATTTGCTTCTTTCTTCAGTATGAGTATTTTGTTTTAGTGCTGTCACCATATTAGTTAATATCTTGGTTATGTTGTGCTGAGGTAATAGTTGGGGTTATTTTTATATCATCGATGAAGTTGGTGTTATTCGTGAATACCAGATCCAGGCAGTTATTTAAAACATTGTTTTCATTCTTCAGAGGTCCGATAGTCACGTGATTTTTCGATTTCCTTTTTGCAAAATTATAGAAGAACTTTGAGTTAACCTTTATCACTTCTATAGCGTCGTCATCTTTCTCTATATGTTTTCATTTTAACCCCTTATGACGCAATCTATACTTTCCAGTTTATCGTTTAATATTTTTCTGATGTTCTCTTTGCAGTTTCTTAATTTTACAGTCACTCTTTTTCTCTTGCCTAACATTGACCTCTTTTGTCTCTCGAACCTGCTTCTCTTTCCTCTTTTTTTGCTTTTTTCGGACATGTCTTTCCACAATTTCTAGCGTCTTCTCTTTTAAGGTTGTTAGCATCTCTTCCGTTGTCTTGCCCATAAAGATGGTTTTCCAGTGTATTGCTTCCATGCTGGATGCAATACCTTTCCAATTTACAGCTATTGAGTGCAAATTAAAAATTTCGAATTTGATTCTTTCTATAGTGCTTGTTCTTTCCTTTCCTGATGCTTTTATATTCGTTGTTATTTCAATAATGTTGTGATCTGATATTATAGTTGGGGGTATTTCTATGTTATCAATTAGGTTGTTGTTGTTTGTCAATATATACACAGTGCTTCAAAAAAATGTTACCACTTATATGGCGAATATTTCCGAGGGAAATGTGTCTCAAAGCAGTCAACGAGGCATTTCGACGATTCGGAACTTGTGTTGATACTCATGACGAGCATGTTGAAATCCATGGATAAATATATAAACAATAAATACACAGTATTGAAATATATTTTCTGAAGGAACCCCATACTAAGTGGTAAATTTTTTTTGAAACACCCTGTATAGTGTACACGTATATATGAAGATAATTCCGAATTACTTTAACTTCTTGAAAGTCACATTATATTGATGTTAGGCTAGAATTTATAACATAACATTTGAATAAGCAGTTTTACATCAATAATTTTCATTACTGTACGACTTATTTAAGAAAAACTATTCTTTTTTATTCATTCTCGAATTCCAAGAATAATTTCTTGGGGAAAAAGAAATTGGGGGGGGGGGGGGGGGAGGGGGGACCAGATGAAAAGAGAAGATTGAAAAATTCTCCAAATCCTTCTTTTCAATCAATGTTTAACTAATATAAGCCAAAAAAAAATGTTTAATTAACTTAAGTGGTTGATATTACTGAATGGTTTTTTCAGTTCGACATTCGTTTTATATCGGGTGATTATTTTAAACATCCGACACTTTAAAAGGTTTGTATTTTTTTTATTAACTGATATAAAAGCATGAAATTTTTACTGTATTTTCTTTACATATGGGGAATTAGCTACCGAGTGTAAAACATGTTCTATGTGATGTTCTCTCAGCTCATTAACTCTTTGCATACAAACAACAAAATTTTGCACTACTTTGGACAGAGTATCTGTTGAAATCTGAGAAATTTCTTGTTCAGGTGATGTTCTCAAATCTTCTATTGTGTATGGATTATGTTCAAACACTTTATCTTTTAAATAACCCAACAGATAAAAGTGACAAGGGTTTAGATCTGGTAATGTTGGTGGCCATGATATGCCTTTATCATAAACAGCAGAAAATCTACTGGACAGGACTCTTCCGTCGAAAGTATTGTGTAAATATCATGAACTGAAAGGACACCACATAGAGTATGTTTTGCACTAATGGACTAATTCCCCATGTGTAGAAACGATACAGTAAAAATTCAATGCTTTTATTTTTAAGTTAATAAAAAATTCAAACTTTTTAAAGTGTCACACGTTTAAAATATCACCCAAATATTATATATATATATTTTTTTTTTTTTTTTTAAGTTCGGGAAGAACCGATTCGCCTCTATTTAGAAAGGCATATCTCGGCGGAAAAACAAAGAAAAAGTGAGAGGAAAGACAGAGGAAAAAGAAAGGGTGGAGGGGACAGTCGAAGTGGAAAAAGACCAAGGATGACAAGGACTGCAGGGTCGAGCCCCATCATCCTTGGGTGCTAGGGCCGGGAGGGCGCACGTGAAACCTCCAGGAACAAGCACGTACAAACGAGCACAAAGAGCACTCAAGAGCACGAGCTTAGAACCCCCTTGCGGGGGATATATATATATATATATATATATATATATATATTATATTATATATATATATATAATGTAGCGTTGTATCGTAGCTCAGTGGGTACAACACTGTTTCCCTATAAGCAGAGCGAAGACTCTGAGGCCGGGATTCGAATTCCAATGATGCTGGTAATGATAATAATACTGGAGTTGCAGTAATGAGCTGAATTAGTTGGCCTGAGCGTTGTGCCAGTTTCTTGCCCTCTTGACTCATTATTATTATTATTATTATTATTATTATTATTATTATTACAAAGTGTTTTATTAAGTTCTAAAGCAAAGGTTTTCTAGGGCTGCCTTTTGTTTAGAGTAAAAAAATTATTACCGTATATAAAATATTGTATAAAAGTACAAAACAAAAGAATATATATATATAATATATATATATATTATATATTATATATATATATATATATATATATATTACTGTATATAATAATGAAATGAAGGCAAGATCGAGAACAAAGGACCGACAAAAATTATGGGAGAAGCCATAAGCAGCTATTATGCAAAAGGCAGCTGTAGATATGGAGATGGACATTGTATCTATACACGCATTCAACCCGATATAATTTATATTACTGTATATAGGGTTGGATATAAAAAAATCGAAAGTTTTAATCTAAACTCCGAGACTATAAAGTGGGGGGAGGGTATCAAATAAAACATGACAACAATGGACTGGGAAACCATCTTTAAGAATAAAACAACTGTAATAATCTGAAAAAGAAGCTGAACATTGTGAAAAAAACATGCTCCCAAAAAAAACAACCAAAGGGAAATAGGAATAATTTTGAGAGACATAAGTGGACAATATTCCGCAAGAGAAAGAGAGTAGTTGCTAAGCTAAAGAACTGCAAAGACAACAATACCGGTAAAGTGAGCAATGAAAAGCTGGATATTAATGACTGCGACATCCACTCATTAACTGAAAATATTCAGAGAAAGAAGAGGAGGAGGCTGTAGAAGCAATCAAGGAAAACACGAAATATTTCCATAACTTTGGGTAAGGGACCTTCAAGGAAGGAAAATAATGCACTGACTGAAGATCTAAAAGCAATATCGGAAATATTAAGTGCTCAATATGAACCATTTTTCAGTGCCACCAAAAAGAATAAAATAATCTACGACAGACTTCTTTCAAGAAGAATTAAAAGGAGAGAACATAACTGATTTTGATTTTTACACCAGACTATAAAGCGCAAGTTACAGTTACAGGACAACTGAATTAATATTCAGCTGCAGGTCCAAATAAATGGAACATTTCACTAATTAAAACCTGTAAAAATTAATTAGCTGCACCCCTGTATTGGATATGGAGGAGACCTCTGGACATGAGAGCAGTATCTGATATAATGAAGAGAACATTGTTCCTATATACAGGGTGGTCAAAAAGTCCTGCCTCATGGGGGTAAAATGAGGCAGGACTTCTAGACCACCCTGTATAAAGGGGGTAAGTGCTCTCAATTAAAGAATTATAGACCAGCGTCATTGACATACTATTTCACCAAAATTATCGAAAAAATAGTTACAGAAAAAAATAAGACTTTTTGAGGCACAGAAAAGATTCAATGAAAACCAAAATGGATTCCGATCAGAAATAGTGTATCTATCGCATTTAATGAAACATTAGAACATCATCATCGATTTAACTGAAAACTAAAAGTCATGATGTAATATACACAGATTTTGTGGAGGCATTCGACAACAGTGATCATGGAACAATAACATGAAATGAAACAAATGAGTGGAGGAGGCAAATTAGGAAGATGGATCTATAACTTCATCAGAGAACTCCAGCAAGTGGTTGCAATCCAAAAGGTTACGAGGAGTTAGAAACGTAAAACACCTCTGTTCGCGAAAACGTCATGTCTTTCCTGAAATGATGATATGTCGTCAAGTTGTTAATTTTTATCCTGTATTCTAAAGGTCAGTGTCCACATCTCCGAGTCAGAGGGTCTGGCGCTGGCTGTTGAGGTCGTGAGATCGAGCCCGGGCAAGGACTTTGTAATTTCTGACCACCCGTGGTGGGTCGTTGTTCGGATTCACGTTAAACTGTAGGTATAAGGTGGAGCAGCAAGCTTGACCTTCGTCAAAGTGAAAAATTCGGGCGGCAGCAAACCGAAGGGGTTAACCAAAGTGTATATATATATATACAAAGCTGGGCACAAACCGTTAATCCGTTAATCGTTAATTAACGAAGTTAACTTTTTCGTTAACGATTTAACTTTTAAGTTAACTTTGAAAATCATTATCGGACTAATTAACTTCCGTTACATTTAACTTCCGTTAACTCAAGTCCGTTAACCCAAAAAATTCATAAATAAACGTTTAAAAGTTTCTATTATTTTCAGTGCTGAGCAGGTGCGCAATTAATCCGCCACTGTTAATAGTGATGAACGAATTTTCCATTTCCGCAGTGCAAAATCAGGCGATATTTTGTTTCCGTCGCCACAATTTGTGTCTTACCAAATATGGTAGTTATTTATGGCATTGGTTGAGCAAAACATGGTCGACTGTAAAATCAGGCGGAAAGATTGCCATTTGAGTTGAATGTTTCAACTTCTTTCAAGAAATATCCGAGCATTTAAGGCACTTTCAATAATATATATGTAACAATTACAACAATAAACTACATTCGTTTCATTTGCAGTCTGTCTCTTGCGCAACATGTTTGTGCTAGTGAATATTTAAAAATAATCGTTGTCAAGTAAGTCATGTATATTTATAATATGTCTGTGAGTACCTTATAGTAGTCTCCTTGATACATTTCAAGAACCATAAAAACTGATCAGGTAAGATTTCAATTCTCATGTCACTTTGTTCTCTATGGGCAAGGACATCCTGAGGGCCAAGAGATCATCCCTGTCTGATGAAAACTTTGATATGCTAATTTTCATGAAGGGCAACATGCATCTCATGGACAAAATGGAGAACGAAAAGAAGAGGGAATTAAATTATATATATATTGTGTTTTTCATTTTTTTTATAATAAAAGTTACGTTAACGGTTTTCGGTAACTTCGTTACATGTTTAACGAATTAACGGATTAACGGTTAACGAAGTTAACTTTTTGGTTAACGGATTAGCGGTTAACGAAGTTAACTTTTTGGTTAACGGTGCCCACCACTGTATATATATATTAGTGATGTAGGTCACATCCGCATCCGCATCCGCGGAACATCCGCACATTTTCTCGCATCCGCATCCGCATCTGCATCCGCACTTTGGACTGCGGATGTCGTGCGGATGTGGACCGTTGAGATAAAACGTCATTAATAAGCGGAAATTATCAAATTCTACTATAATAATAGAACTAGTTCATTGTGCGCAAAAGTGATGCAAGCGACAAGACGAGAGGCTGTTCTTGTATGAAGTTAGTCTCTTGCAACCTACTTAGATCCACGTTACAAAGCTAAGTTATTTTCACCTAGTACATTAGAACGAGTTAAATCATTACTTGGCAAAGCAGTTGAATAGCTTTCAATCTCTTGAATCTGTCGCTTCGCCACCCACCAAAAGAATAAAAGTTCAGTGACAGAACAACACCTTCAACAAGCAAATCTATCACAGAATCTCTCTCTCAGTTTCTTGAGTCAAGCAGCGATGACGAGACCTACGCGATGTCAAAAGATGTAGTAAAAATGATCGAGAGCTATCACCAAAAAAACGCCTGGCTGCATGTGACAATCCTATTAGTTGGTGGAAATACGCAGAATATCTATGCATACTTGAGTAAACTTGCAAGGAAACATTTAGCCGTCCTCCAACAAGCGTACCAAGCGAGAGATTATTTAGCAGCGCTGGATTAATATATGATGAAAAGAGAAACAGACTGCAGCAGAAAAGGCAGAAAAATTAATGTTCCTTAAGCATAACCTTCCTATAATTAAGTTTGAATATTAAACGATGAACATCTTAGTTTACTTTATTTTAATTACTCATTTATAAATATGCCTAATAAAACTTTAAACTTAATATAATAGTTATCAAGCAAATTAAAGATCTCTTTCTATAAGGGTGGAGGTTGGGGAAAGAGGTCGGGTAACACAATTATGGTTTCTAATTGTGGCTGAAACTCAACAAAATATACGAATTTATTTGCAGACGAATTCACTAATTGATTTCTATATTAGTTAGATGCTTGCTATTATTTTATATGTTCAGGGAAAAGTACAGCAATTATTGTACAATTAATCAATTATACTACATTATAGCTACAGCTCTCTCTATATAATAACTTATTATATACGTTAAACACAACAAATCTCGAATATATCCTAAAAAATAACGAAAATGTAGACATCCGCATCCGCATCCGCATCCGCGGATGTTGAAATCAAACATCCTCATCCGCATCCGCATCCGCGGATGTGAAAAAAATGACATCCGCTACATCACTAATATATATATATATATATATACACACACTCTGTAATATTTACTTAATGTAATATTTACTTAATGTAATGTACTATATATATTTTCCAAATTTTTTGACATTTTATTGATATGTTCGTATCCTGAAATTCAAAAAGCGCTCAAATATTTGCTCATCTGAGTATTTTAACCATTTCCGTCTTTGATGTTTGGATTTCTCATTCGTGGGAACTTGGCACATTTTCGGTCTTTGATTTAAAATTTTTTGAGAAACAGCTTATAAATTTGCTTGCATAAAAAAAAAAATATCTTCTAGAAGAGATATTTGCTTATAGAATGTCAGCAGAGCACACTTTTTGTTATGGTTTCAGTAATTATTCTGCCACGTTAGACACTGTAAATTATTCTTTTAAATGTAAATACTGTACTTCACATACAGTACATATATTTATGCCGTGCTATGCAACTTTCAGTTTGTAGAATTTATCAAAAAAAAAATTCATAAAAAGGAAGAAATTGTGCATAAATTTAATAATTTTCTTTGCTTTTAATAATTTGCATAAGTTCAAAAGGTATTTTCTTTAGTTAATCTAAAGTTTTGAGATATTTTAAAATTGAGTTTTTATGTTCATTTTGGGGTTACACTGAGGAACCTCATTTTGCATCATGAAGTGAAATTAAATTTTGATAAAAATGGCGAGCTAAAATTTGGAATGATACTCGAGGGGGCATTGATCACCCAACCGAATTGTCCTGCCATTTACTTGCGTTTTTCATTCTTAAAAGGTGTCCTTTGTGCCTACTTTAAAAGTGAGAGTTAGGACTTAAAGCACTTTGAATATAAAGTACTTAGAAAATACATTTAATGAGCTAAAAATAGTATATTGACTGTAATCTTGAACGTAATCGTGGAAATAAATCATTTTGTGTACTTCTGAGCTACTTTCGACCTATTAGCAGTGTACTCCAGTGGCCATTTCAATGGCCTTCCATTTCAGAGGAAGGGGGCCTGAGCCTTGCGGGTGAGCGTTATTGGAACACCTAAACTAAAATATCAACAAATGAAGAGTGAAATAACAACATAGAAACTGATTTTTTCTCTCAGAACTTTATTAGCATCAGATCATAATAAAATAATACAAGTTTACACTACCCTAGAACCCTGTAGTGTGCATAAAAGCGTAATAAGTGACTCATGAGTCAGTCCAACTTTCCCAGGATCGTTGTGTGGGTTCTAGGACAGTTCATACCAGGACAGCTCATACCAGGACAACTTATACCCAGACAACTCATACCCGGACAACTCATACCTAGGACAACTCATACCTAGGACAACTCATACCTAGGACAACTCATACATAGAAAAAAAATGAAAAATTAATGAAAACATTTATTTTGTAAAATTAAAAATTAAATTTAAACATTTAGAGTTCATGCAAGTTATTAATGAAAACATTTTGAAATGAAAACATTTATTTTTAAAATTAATGAAAACATTTATTTTGTAAAATTAAAAATTACATTTAAACATTTAAAATTCATGCAAGTTATATATATATATATATATATGATGAATAAAACCACGAAGGAAAGGAAACACAAAATGGTGCTCAAGCGCTTTCGTCTAATGACATCCTCAGGAACACTATATATATATATATATATATATATATATATATATATATATATATATATATGCCCAGTTAGGTTCATTGAATGCCCGGTTAGGTCAACTGAATACCCGGTTGGGTTCATTGAATGCCCAGTTAGGTCAACTGTACGCCCTTGACGATTGGTTAGGTTTAGTCGTGATATTTTCGTTAAAACTAACGAAAATATCACGACTAAACCTAACCAATCGTCAAGGGCGTCATTTGACCTAACGGGGCATTCAAATTTTATCCTATGTAAATAATGGTTCTCTATTTATTATATGTTTGCAATGGTTATTATGTATTTTATCCCACTCAGTCATTTTACACACCAAAATACATTTTTCTAGTAGTATTTGATGTGATTTGTTCAAATATGACCTCCATTTCCGTCGGAAATGAGATCCAACAAAGTTATAGTACTTTGAAGTTTGGCTCATTTTCAAGGGAAATGGAAGTCAAAATCTAAGCAAAACACATCAAATATTACTAGAAAAATGTATTTTGGTATTAATTAACCTAACCTAACCTTACCTAACCTAACCGTGGCTAAACGAGCCTAACCCTGGCTAAACGAGCCTAACCCTGGCTAAACGATCCTGACCCTGGCTAAACGAGCCTAACCCTGGCTAAACGAGCCTAGAGTATTACCTTATTATGGATTAGGTGGTGGATACAGACGAGAGCTCGTTTAACCAGGGTTAGGATCGTTTAGCCAGGGTTAGGCTCGTTTAGCCACGGTTAGGTTAGGTTAGGTAAGGTTAGGTTAGGTTAATTAATACCAAAATACATTTTCCTAGTAATATTTGATGTGTTTTGCTTAGATTTTGACTTCCATTTCCCTTGAAAATGAGCCAAATTTCAAAGTACTATAACTTTGTTGGATCTCATTTCCGACGGAAATGGAGGTCATATTTGAACAAATCACATCAAATACTACTAGAAAAATGTATTTTGGTGTGTAAAATGACTGAGTGGGATAAAATACATAATTACCGTTTGCAATAAATAATAAATTTGTTGTTATTGTTTTCTTATCTTATTTTGGTTAATTTGCAGAGTTTAAACTTTCGGGGTGGATATAGATGAAAAGATCAACATTGGGGTGGTAATTGTTGAAGAGAGTATGAGTTGTCCTAGGTATGAGTTGTCCTAGGTATGAGTTGTCCTAGGTATGAGTTGTCCGGGTTTGAGTTGTCCGGTATAAGTTGTCCGGGTATGTGTTGTCCTGGTATGAGCTGTCCGGTCACGCGTTGTGTGTATGCAAACTTCTTTAGTTTCAATTAATAAATAATTTTCGCTTACTAGTCTGAAAATTATAATATATGTTACATCCACTTTTCAATGGTGCAACGGTGTGTCGCCGGCAGCAAAGATAAATCGTCATACGTCTGGCATTCAAATGATGCTCAATATTTGAAATAAATGACGAGATTTTAATAAAACATCGGACTGTATCTGTGAAAATTTCTTTATCGGAAGAAAATTCTAGAATGAATAGTTTTTACAGAAATTTATGGTTTAAATGTATACAAATAAATTAATTCGAATTTACTGAACATTATTTACGATATATTTGCATATTTATTGTAGGAAACTTCCTCAGAAGCAAAATAGAGAATTAAAAGTAACATTTATGGAAACCCCACCCGACTAAAAAAAAAATATTACGAATAAACATGAACTGAACTGTTTTAGTTAATCAAGTCATCGTAGTGAATGTAACCAAGTTGAATCAGACAAATTATTTTCGCCTAATTGTTTGCACTTAATACTATTCATCAGCATTTTATAATAAAATAATTATAATTCGTGGGTCCCGTAAAGTGCGGAGGCCTTGAGGCAGCTGCCTCATTTGCCTCATAGTAAATCCGGCTATTTGCCGAATATTTGCTATTTGCCGAATACATTTAATTGTTTCTAATTTCATTTTTAAAAAAGAGACAAAAGGCAATTTTTAGAGCGGCATAATCTTGTAGTAATGTCTAATTAAGAATTTAATTTTTTTTTTTATAAGAATTTAATAATTTTGTTTAATAAAGAAGATAATAATGTTTATAAGAAATGTAATTAAGTTAAATAATTGTTTGGTTATAAAAGGCTAGTTGGCAATACCCCGAAATGGTCTAGAGCAGGGGTGGGGAACCTGCGGCCTTAAGGCCGCATGCGGCCTTTTGAGGTACTAGTTGCGGCCTTCTGCCTATTTGACATTCAGAATTCATACCGTACGATAATGGACAGCAACTGAGACCCCTTTAGGGCTTTAGGCTATTTCATTAGATCATGGTTTCAGCTTCACTGCTTCTTACACATACAAGCCTTCGTTATGGCTTGAACAATAGGAAATATGGCAACGTTGCCAGTTGAAACTGGCAGAGTTGCCTTACGGCTTACGCCCTTACCTATCAACGATCAACTCGACTGGCTGACTGGATGACAGTTACTGACGATTCTCCGATAGTGACACGCAAGCTTGTTTCCTTTAAAACTGTAAATATTTGATCAATTCGTGTACCATTTTTATTTAAAAATCTTCTGGTACCCAAATCATGTCAAATACTGTGAAAAGAAAATTAAAGGAAGAGAACAGAGTATTCCATGAAGAATGGGAATTGCAGTATTTCATAGTTGCTGAGAAAGATAAAATGTGTTTGCTCTGCAACGCCATAATTGCAACAGTGAAGAAACACATTGCATATCAGCATTATGCAACTCATAAGAACCACAAGTATGCTATATTGGAAGAAGAACCCCGAAAGTCTGCACTTACGAAGATGAAACTTCAAAAGCAGCAACGATAGCAAGTATTTAAAACGATGTCAGGCCTAGGGACTGAAATCACTGAAGCAACTTATAAAGTAGCATATATACTTGGAAAAAGAGGTAAGCCATATAGCAATGTGGAAATCATAAAAGAATGCATTGTTGAAGTTGTAGCCTCTTTAGATTCAGACAAGGTTAACAAATACAAACAACTACCTCTTTCAAGAAGGACCATAACTGATCGGCAACATGAATTAGCCCTCAATGTAACTGAACAACTTCATACAATATGCCAAAGCGAAAATACTTATTATTCGATTGCCTTGGATGAGTCCACTGATATTACTGACTCAGCGCAAGTGTCATTTTTTATTCGTGTTAAAACTGCAGATTTTCAATGCTACGAGGAGTTACTGGCTTTGGGTACCCTTACGGGGAAGACACGTAGAATTGACGTCTTGTCTCTCTTCAAAGAAAAATGCCGTGAAGCGAAACTGAATTTATGTAATTTAGTAAGTGTATGCACAGATGGTGCACCTTCCATGAGAGGAAAATGTGCAGGATTTGTTGCGCTACTACAAAAAGAACTGCCAAATCCAGATAGCTTGATTTCCTTTCACTGTATTTTGCATCAACAGAATCTCTGTGCCAAATCTACTGTTTTAAGTGACATATTAAGTAAAGTTATACGTATTGTGAACTACATTAGAGCAAATACATCACGACATCGCCAGTTTCGCAATATGCTTATGCTTGATGATGAAACATTCAGTGTGGATCTTCCGTATCATTCTAAAGTGCGCTGGTTGTCACAAGGACAAGTCTTTGAAAAACTTTTGTCTTTGCGAAAACAAATCACAAGATTTTCTGAGGAACTCAATGAACCATGTGAATTGTCAAAAAAGGATTTCTGCAGAAATGCTGCATTTTTGCGTGACGTAATGTCAAACCAAATGACCTGAATATTTCTTTGCAAGGTAAAACTAAATCCATATATGAAATGTGGCAAAAAATCCAGGCTTTTCGGAGGAAGCTGCGCTGTTTCAAAACTATCCTTACCCGATCGGAACTTTCAGCTGAACACTTCCCTGAACTGGCAAAGGTAATTGATGAAGAAGATACAAGCAAATCATTAAGGGAATGCGATATGAAAGAATACACAGCTGTCCTAGACTCCCTGATTGAAGAATACGATAAAAGATTTGAAGATTTTGAGAAACATGACTTCACACTGAAACTAGCTTTCCAACCACACCTGGTTGATGTCTCCAAAGCACCTGAAGATTTACAGATGGAGTTGATTGAGCTATTAGAAGATACTATCCTTAAGTCTCTATTTGATACTAAGAAGGATCCTGTTGAAATATGGAAAAATGGCTTTGAATACCCACGTCTGCGCTAACATGCTCGTCGAATGTTGCCTTCTTTCGGCGAACCTACTGTTGTGAATCAACGTTTTCATATGTGACTCAAATCAAAACGCGCTTGAGATCTCAGATGACGAATATTCACCTGGAGGACCAACTAAAACTACGGTCAACGATATTGGAACCAAATGTACGACTCTTGTCCCGCAATAAGCAGTCACAAAAAAGTCATTAAATGGTTTATCACTTTTTCACTTAATATTAACATCATTTCATTTAATATAATTTTTCACTTAATATTAGTTATATTGTTAATTATTCACCCCCAAAAAATAAATGTGCACTTGCTGAATTTTTTATTTATTATAAAAGCCCTCACGTATTATCAAGTTTGATTTAAAATTAATAAATATGTAGATTGTAGACTAAAATATGACATTTTGTTGTACTGTATATGTTAAATTCTCAGCATGCGGCCTAATAGGGTCTTGGTTAAATGAAATGCGGCCTTCCAATGAAAAAAGGTTTCCCACCCCTGGTCTAGAGGCTGGGCAGAAATGCCCCAGTTATCGGACGGCCTTTGTCCTAATAAGGTGTTTTTTTAGTATTAAGATGTTTTTGTAAATTTAGAATGTTCTTCGTGTCTCTCTCCGGCTATAATGTTAACGTTAATTCCCCCTTCGCATTACCCCGTTTGTCTAAAGTGTTTCGGTATAAATAAAAAATCAGTAAAGTGAAATTAAGTGTATAATTATCCCCGGTCTCTTTGCTGGTTCAAATTACATTGCCGCCTCGTCTTGGTCACGTGCTACCCGTTTTTATAAAGTACAGCAAAGCGAGTGTAAAGAGAGTGATAAAAGATATAGAGAAATTGAATGAAGTAACATAACTAAAATAAAAATTGTAAAAGAGGGTTTTAAGTATAAATCACTACAATCTGTTTCATAATCATTTTTGTGACTACTTCCTTCTGACTGAATTCTCCAATGAGAATCGAGAGTCTCAAAAACTAAGATAGTTTTGCTCAGGTTAGATTAAATTAACTAAGGTTAGGTTAGATAAAATTATATATTGGGTTAAGTTAAGTTAGGTTGGTTTATGTTGATGAAATATTCACATATCGTTCAGTGTGTTGGTTCTGGTGGAGAATTCGACCAGGATGGCATAATAATAATAATAATAATAATATTAATAATAATAATAATAACTGAGGGGGTGCTAGAAACTACTACAACTCTTAGGCTAGACGAATGCGACTCATTGCGCTAAATCTTTCATTATCATTACCAACACCATCGGGACTCGAACCCCTGACTTCACTGTCTTCACTTCACTCATAGGGAAACAGTGTTACCCACTGAGGCACGGGCGCTGACCAGACTGGTATAATACTATTGTTTCATCGTCTCTGTGCACGGCTTCAGAGGTCCCTGTTTGAGTCTTCTCGTTACATGAAAAACATCTGAAACACTAAATACAGACGTGTATGTGTGCGTAAAGTTGTACACTCGTCAAAACATTTTATTAAGTGTATTCAAATGTATTAAATACATTAACACGTAATGAAATGTATTAAATTAATTAATTATTCATTAAGATTGTTTACTCGTAACATTCTGATGATGAGGTTACTACTGTCGGGTACTGTATATAGCGTATAGTCATTTTTCTTTTAAAAGACTCCGACTTTTTCAATAATATATGGTTGTTGGAGAACTATAATAAGGACTACAAAAACAATAATTTTAAAGTTAAACGCGCGCGCGCACACACACACACACACACACACACGCACGCGCGCACACACACACACACACACACACGCACGCACGCACACACACACACACACGCGCACGCACACACGCGCACGCACGCACACACACACACACACACACACCGTTTTGTCAGTGGGTTTTTTTTTCTGTTCTAAATGTCGGTGTTGGTTGTGTAGCGGGAATTCAAGCGAAACCCATTATGGTAGTGACAGTGTCGAGTTTTTTTTGTTTTTTTAATGTTTTTTAATTCAAGAGTGACTTTTTGAAAAGGAAAATGTATCTCAGTATTGAGTTTGTTTATTTGTTTGTTTCCTAAAAGAATTACACGAGGAAAAAGTATATTTTTACTATAAGTAATGCATTTAATATGTACTGAACATTGACATTATTCCCATATAACGATATTTTTATTTTTTTTTCAAAAGAAAGGCCTTTAAAAATAGAATACTTTGAGATTTGCGAGCTTAATATTTTTTTTAAATACTTTCAGTGTATTTAAAGTACTTCCAAGCCAGTTATAATGAAAGTCGATAAGCTCTCTCTCTCTCTCTCTCTCTCTCTCTCTCTCTCTCTTAGCGCCATGTATCTCGGGGATATTTCGAGCACGTTTTCGATATGTAATTTGTAATGAATTAATTCCCTTATTCTCTACAGCAATTATTCCATTCTCTAATTCACCATATAATTCTCCCATTTTCTATTTCCTCATTCTGTCATACTTTAGTTCTTTTACTCTGTAATTCTTTAATTATCCTTTATTTCTCAAATTCTCAAATTCTCTAATTTTCTAATTTTCTAATTTTCTAATTTTCTAATTGTCTAATTTTCTAATTTTCTAATTTTCTAATTTTCTAATTTTTTTTATTTTCTAATTTTCTAATTTTCTAATTTTCTAATTTTCTAATTTTCTAATTCTCGTAATTCCACATTATCTTAAATTTTGCACTCCTCTAATTTTGTAATTATGTGTCCAAAATACTTGAGCTGAAACATAAATTAAATTGACTGAATTTTAATACGAAAGAGATTACGTTTTGTACAAAAACTTAAATTAAACGAATAACGATAAAGTGGAGTCGTTAACAGTTAGGAAAAGATAAAATTAATCCTGCAAAAGGTTTTCTACAAACTAAACTTTATCCTAACTTTTTTCTCCTTCGCAACTGCGCTAATTGAATAATATGCGTGCGAGTCTTTAATTAAAGTCTACTTAACCGTTGTACACAGGGTGTTTCAAAAGTCCCTCATTATTTTTAAAATTTTATTAAAATAGCAATTACAAGAGGAACCAAATGACAATTTGGTTGCGGAGTCTACGATTCATGAGAATTTTGGTGGCATCAAACTTGGCTTCATAAGTCTACTGGAAAGTCACTGGTACACTTCAACATGGGCACCGTCTTTTTCGAAACAAGCGAGCCACCGTTTTACGCATTCTTGGCCGACATTGGACAACATTTCGGGAGTAACAGAAGCACACGCATTCCTGATCCGTTCTTCTAGTGTGGGGAGGACTCGCGGCTTGGTGGCGTACACTTTGCTCTTAATGTAGCCCCACAAAAAGAAGTCGCATGGGGTAAGATCAGGCGAGCGAGCAGCCTATTCGATGGGACCACGGCGACCAATCCACCGATCCGGGAACTGCTTATTCAGAAATGAGCGAACCTCACGCGAGTAATGAGCAGGGGCACCGTCTTGCTGGAAAATGACTTCTTGCATGTCAGCTACAGCTGACAGTTGGGGGATGCAGAACTCCTGAAGCATACGAAGGTAATTGTCTCCGTTGACGTTCACGGAATTTCCATCTTGATCCCGGAAGAAGAACGGACCAATCAGCCCAGCTGAGGAGATGGCACACCAGACGACCAATTTCGGCGTGTCCCTTTCATGTTCACGGATCTCCGCAGGATTGTGAGTTCCCCAGATGCGGGTGTTGTGCCGATTGACGCGACCAGAAAGGTGGAAGAGAGCTTCGTCGCTGAACCACATGTGCTCTAGGATCGATGGGTCTCTCTCGTAGTGATGCAGCAGTGTCTCACACATCTCCACCCGGCAATCGTAGTCTTGAGGTTCCAGCTTCTGAACCACCTGGATCTTGTACGGATACAGCTTGAGACCACGCCGCAAAATCCGTTGGATAGATGTCGCGCTGATGGTCAGTTCCGCAGCAGCTCGCCGAATGGACTTTCCTTGACTGAGTAAACGCCTCACGGACAGTTTCGACATTCTCCTCACTCCGCCCACTTCGAGGTCTTCCTGATCGTGGTTTGTCCTTTACGGATCCGGTCTCCATAAACTTCCGGTGGGTGGCGACGATGGTGTAGTCCTATCCGGTGCATAATGCTGTCCGTAGACTGCTCGGAATCGTCGCTGCACTTCCACCACAAATTGAAAAACCTCCTGCCATGCAACGATTTTATACCTCTGCTCTAGAGTCAGCATGGTAGCAGAAGAAAACGGAGCAAAACTTCAAATGTAGACTCAAAAAAATTCTCAACTACTGTGTAAGAGTTTACCACAAGATGAACGTCGTTGGTCGATTAGCTGCAAAGAAAATTGAAAATCAAATTAGTGAGGGACTTTTGAAACACCCGGTATATCCACCAACAAAAAAAAAGATAATTCATGAACGATTCCAAAATGGAAAAACTTTGACAAAAATTTTCAACTCTGTAAACTTTTAATTAGGGGACTTGCAGCATCCTTAATCGATGTCAAAATCTCTAAACTCTTATATTGTAATTATATATATATATATATATACATATATATATACACACAGGGTGTTCTAAAATTACCAAGTAAACTTTTATATGTCTATCGATCAGTAGTCGGACGTTGTGAACAATGTGTTCAAGTTGAAGGAAGATACACTAAAATAAACAATTATTGTTACTTTTCTTATTGTTGTATTTGAAATAAAATTGTTAGATATCGCATAAATTTTGTTAAGATATTGCGTTCATATAAAAGTTTCTAGGTAATTTTAGAACGACCTATATATATATAATATATGAATAGAAACGACATAAGTGTTAAGGAACGCTTCTGCACACGAGGAGGAGAGATAACGAATAATGAAAAATGAGGCGAACCGCCCGGGAATCGAACCCAGGGCCTTCCAATTGCCGGTCGGACGCTCTACCATTATGCTACGGACCTCACTCAATCACAAATCGAAATTCTCGCATATTCACGATTTGCGAGGGTGCCCTCTCATGGCATTGGTTTCTGCCCTATGTGGGAGAATTTCGATTTGTGATTGAGTGAGGTCCGTAGCATAATGGTAGAGCGTCCGACCGGCAATTGGAAGGCCCTGGGTTCGATTCCCGGACGGTTCGCCTCATTTTTCATTATTCGTTATCTCTCCTCCTCGTGTGCAGAAGCGTTCCTTAACACTTATGTCGTTTCTATTCATTTATATACTGCGCGGTCATTGCAGTTATATATATATATATATATGATGAATTTTGAGATTAAACACGTGAAATAAATAAATGATGCAAATCTACAAGTTAAAAGGGAAAGCATTTCCAAGTACTTTCGTGTATTCAATAATACACCTCCCTTAGGTAATGAAGGGAAAAGCCAAGAAGCCAAAATTATATCTCAGTAGAGCGTAAACAAAATAGTAAGGAGGATTTAGCAAAAACTTAACTTCTGTTAATCCTACCTTTACTATTTTGTTAACTTGTTAACCTTTTGCTAATCCCTTTTTCATTATTTTGTTTACGCTGTACAGAGATATATATTTTTGGCTTCTTGCCTTTCCTGTTCATTCCCTGACGAGGTGTATTACTGAATACACGAAAGACCTTGGAATCGCTTTTCCTTTTCCTTTGTGGGTTTGCATCATATATATATATATATATATATATATATATATAGAGCTATGTCAGTGCCCGTAACTCAGTAGGTAACATCATTTCCCTATAAGCAAAATTTAAACACTAAGGTCGGGGGTTCGACTTCCAAATGGTGCTGGTTAATAATAATCCAAGAGTTGTTGCAATGAACCACATTAGTTGCCCTGAGGGCTGTGCCATTATCTGCCCCTCCTGACTAATCATATAGATATACTCGTGTGTGTATATATATATATATATATATATGGGTAAGAAACGTGGAATTTTGGGGCAGTTTCTTTTTAATCAACTGTACATTTTCGGAGAAAAGTTCCCCTGAAAACCTAAAATAAAATTTTGTATTTACGACTTTTTCAAGTAATTCTTGCATTATTTTTGTTTACTTTTACTGCTGATGCCAAAAGTATAGTATAGTTTCGGAAAGAAGTTCTCCGAGAAACGTAAAGCTTCTAAAAAGCATAAAAAAATCATTAATTGGTAATATTGTGTTTTCTTTGGATATTTTATTATTTTTGGTAACACCTGATAAAATTTCATAATCGAAACTCAGTCGTTATTAATTAGTAATTTTTTATGCTTTTTAGAAGCTTTACGTTTCTCGGAGAACTTTTTTCCGAAACTATACTTTTGGCATCAGCAAAAGAATTATTTGGAAAGGAATTACTTGAAAAAGTCGTAAATACAAAATTTTATTTTAGGTTTCCAGGGGAACTTTTTTCCGAAAATGTACAGTTGATTAAAAAAAACTGCCCCAAAACTCCACGTTTCTTACCCATATTTATCGGTTCGAAACCATCATAAAGTATCATAAGGTAAGGTAGGTAAGAAACGTATGGAATTTTATAAAAGAACTTCAACTGACTGTACAGTACCCTCCTACTGTACCCTCTTGAAATATGATGTCCTCCAGTAAAGTTTCCATTCCGAAACAAAAGCAATGGCTTCCGTCTAGCTACACGTCCTCTATACCCAACTCTATGTAGGACGGTCTATACAGAACGCTCTCTAAGCCTAATAAGAGGAAACGATATGAGTAGTCCATGAAGATGAAGGACATGTCTGATCAGTTTTGTCACTCCTTTGTCTCCTCAGATGAATCAATATTCCAGCAGTTTGCTTCAGGAGAACCTGTGGCGATATGCTCAGTCCCAAATTGGTGCAACCTAATGTGAAATTCGATGGTAGTGCTGTTAGGGTGTGGACAGGCATTTGACGCTCTGAAATAACTGACCCTGTGTTTGTAGAGGGGCGCCTTAATTCACAAGATTACATATCCATATGGAGGACATCATGTTTCAAAAGAACGGTGCCACATGTCCATTCCGTTGTTTTAGGATGATGTTCATTTTATTCTGGCAGGACACTGTCGGTTATTAATTAGGCTTTTCGTGGATTCGATTTTGTATCTAATACAGTTATAGTTCGCTGCATGATTTATCCTCCGTAAAAACAATACACAACACAACACTCTGTCATATAACAGATGAGACATATGGTTTAACATGCGATCCGAACCACTACATCATATGAGTGTAAAAAAGAAAAAAAAGAGTCATCCATCCAATTACTGGCCGTATCTAATCTGCGTGTCAGGGTTAAAAAGCGCCACGTCGACATAGACATACGCATAGACGTGACGCTTTTTAACTCTGACACGCAGTAATGTCGCTTAACTTCGCCGACCTAATGAGAAGCGATGTTGCGACGTGAGCACGCCGTATATAACTCTATTTAAAGCCTGTTTTGACGTATACTTTATACATATTCATTATTATTTATCAGAGCCATAAACATGATTTTCGTGAGCCTTTAGTATACTAAAGGCTCACGAAAATCATGTTTATGGCTCTGATAAGATTTATTTTACATCTATACACACAAAACCAGATTGACTCGAGTTGAAACATGTTTGTTCATCCAGCTCGGCGTCGTTGTTGATACATCTTTTTTACAAAAAATGACTATATACCGTATTTCCCGGCGTATAACGCGCACCCTAATTTTGAAGAGAAAATTATTTTGAAGAGAAAATTTACGAAAATAAAAATTTAGGAAAAAATATACCTCCTACCTCACTTCACATGTACAATTTTAACGAGTTAATTTTAACGCAGGCTGATTTTTGGAGTATTTTGGAGGAAAAAAAAGTGCGCGTTATACGCCGGGAAATACAGTAAGTCAATTTAGAAAATTATGTCGGATCATAAGTTACTTTTCACAAGTTACTAAATGTCTCAAACTAATAAAATAAACTATGAGTAACTTATAATGATTCAATATGAGCTACTTATGACAACACACGAGTCATTTTGATTTCGCCTATACAGTATACAAGGTAAAAGTACAGAGAAAAAGCACTATTGTGTTCGAAATTCATATGAAAAACAAATTTAAACCCGCGGTTTTTTATTCTGAAGTTCAGTGATATAATCTCTTTACCAATAAAAATGTATTGGAACTGTAATCAAAATTATTCAATACGCAATTTTGAGAACAAATCAAATCCTAAAAACTCGTGGAACGAAGTTTATTTATCCAAAATATTCTGCCACAAAAATAAAAAAAAATTTAGTTTTCATATTTCGGAGCTATTGAAGAATAGGGACCCCAGCCTTCTTTAGTTAGGCTTATAAGGCTAACTAACGAAAATATCACGACCTAACCTAACCAATCGTTAGGTTAGCTGTACGCCCTTGACGATTGGTTAGGTTAGGTCATGATATTTTCGTTAGTTAGCCTTATAAAGCTAACTAAAGAAGGCTGGGGTCCCTATTCTTCAATAGCTCCCATATTTCCTCAATTCACCTTTCGGTGCGTTCGTTTAATTTGTTTGTGAATTGCCAGTATGTTTGATATTTAAAGGTTCTCTCGTTGGACACGTTTGTACACCCCTCCCCCTCCGAAGAAATCGTCGCCGCCACACGCCAATTAAACGTCGTCAGGAACCAGATGGACAGCGGCATAAATTACCTGCATAACAAACTGCAATACAACATCCTCAGAGCCCGACTACGAGGCTTGTGGATTGAAAAAGAACACATGTGGAACGCGCTCGTCGTCAGGATAGACGTAGAAAGAGACCCTAAAACCTTCTGGTCACAGATAAGGAAACTAAAAGGAACACCCAAAGCTGAAAAATTCAAGATACTCCGGAATGAAAACGGAAGACCTCTCATCTCGGACCAAGAAATAGCGGAAAGCTTTCGAAATCGTCTCAGAAGAACGTTCAACATAAGCGATGAAGAAAATGACCTGTTCGACGAAGACAATGAAGCAAGGGTCACACAGTGGCTGGAAGACAACCACGAAAGGATCCTACCAACGGATAGGGCAGAACCCCTAAATGCCAACTTCAGAATTACGGTGAAAGAGGTCACTTACACGATCAGCCTCTTTAAAGAAAAGGCACCAGGCCCCTCCGGAATCACGAAAACCCTGATCCAAAAGTCGCCCCCGAACATACACGAAGAGATAGCAAACATATTTAGCGCCAGTCTCTCCATCGGATACTTCCCAAAAGCATTAAAAACCGCAAAAATCATCATGATCCCTAAAGGAGGGAAATCCACAGAGTTCATCGAGAACTATAGACCCATCAGCCTGTTAGAGGTACTCGGCAAAACCCTGGAAAAAATACTCCTTCGAAAACTGAATTTCCACCTCACGGTCAATGGTGCGCTTTCAGACGCCCAGCATGGATTCAGGAAAAAGAGAGGCACAGCCACAGCCCTCGCCATTCTGCACGAAGCGGTGGCAAACAAACTAGCGTTCAGCAGAAGAGTCTCGATAGTACTGAGAGATGTGAAGGCCGCCTTCGACAAAGTGTGGCACCAAGGATTACAATACCGCATCCTCGAACAGAACATGGACGCAAACTTAGGGAAAATCCTTTGCAGCTTCCTCAAAGATCGAAAAGCTTACGTCCAACACAAGACCCACACTGGCAAGCTCTTCGACATCCAGGCGGGAGTGCCACAGGGAGCGATACTTTCGCCCACTCTGTACAACCTGTACATCGCCCAATTGCCTCCGCCCCCACCACACACCCGAGAAGTCATCTACGCGGACGACATCACGCAAATAGTAACATCAAACCTCGGCAAAGAGCAACACGCCAACAGGCTGAAGAGACAAATTGAAAGAATCAATGAATTCGAGGAACGTTGGAAAATTCAGACGAACCAACAGAAATTCACAGTTATTAACATTGGCCACAGGAACGTTCACGCACTAGAAATAAACAACCGAGTCCAACCTTACAAGCAACAAGGCACAGCTCTCGGCCTGACCATCAACAGCTTTGGCTATAAAAACCATACCACAGCAAGGTCAAACAAAGCGAGAAGTGAGCTCAGTAAACTCTACCGTTTCAGAGGACTCTCGGTAAAAAATAAGAAGATGCTGTACACGGCGCTGGTACGGTCTATCCTCGAATACCCGGCAATTCCACTGCACACAACGAGCGACACAAATCTGATGTTGCTACAAAAAATACAGAACGCTGGAACAAGATTCATCCTGGGAAAACGACTCAGCGACAGGATACCCAGGCACTGCACCAACAAGCAAACTTACCAGCCCTCAATGTCCTCCTGCACAGTAGGGCGGAGAAAACTTGGAGGAAGGTACCAAACACCTCTCCACAGACCTATGAAGAACTCGATATTGGACCTCAGCGCGGGAGAGAGTACTTCTATTTCAAGAGAAGTCTACCCCGCAGCAGACAACCCCCACCAACGGCACTTTTTGTACCGTATAGAAGATAAAAACAAAAAACAAAAAAAAAACAAAAAAAATTAATAATCATAAATAAATAATAAATAAATAAATACAAATAAATAAATAAATAAAAAAATAAAAATAAAATAAAATAAAAATAATAATAAATAAATAAATAAATAAAAAAAAATAAAAAAAAAATAAAATAAAAAAAAATAAATAAATAAAATAAAAGAGGTAGAAAACCCAAACTAAGCTAACAAGTCAAGCACCCTACAAAAGCAAAAAAAACTGCGCATCCTTGGTGAGCCCGAGGACCTATCAACTCTTCATCTATATTTCCCATTTCCCCACTTTCTGTTATCACTCCTACTACTCTAATTTCACCTCTTATAACGTCAACAACAACAACGACACGTTTGCAAACTCTGATCATTTTTTTAAGAAGTTTTTCGAAAAATCTCCCGATTCCCTTTGTATATCATTCGCAGTTACTGCTTATCGTAAACAAAATACATACGCTTTTGTTAATTAATTTGTTTTTTGTTTAATTGTTAATTAATTCATTTGCTAATTTATTCGTATAATTTCATATCCCATGTTTTGATTAAACGAGAATTAACAAAAATCTAAGTTCATCATCCTAATTAAACGATTTCGAAACGAGATATAGGAAAGGAGCTCCATCATTCAGTATTCTCAGAAGCACGTCCTATATTTATATATAATCTGAGTGTACTTACTGGTAAATCTAAACACTATTTGATTCCCCTAGAGACGAGCGTTACATATCTCAGTGTCCTTTTCAGTATTTATTTGTGAATCTAAGCACTATTTGATGTCCCTAGATTAGAGTCTAGACATGAGTACTGCATATCTTTGTGACCTTCTCTTTATTCATTTGTGAATCAAACAATGTTTAGGAGCCCTAGACACTAGTGTTACATATCTCAATGTTTTTTCCGTTATTTATTTGTAAATTTATAAGCATTATTTGATTCCCCTAGACACGAATGTTACATATTTCAAACTCCTTCTTGGTATCTTTTCATGTCCATTAAGGCGTTATAATGGGAAATATTTAATTTCTTCTTACAACAATTATGTCCGATTGTAAAGGTCACACAAGTCCGTGTTCTTTTTCCTTTAAAGGACAACGACATTTCTTATCTTATAAATCGGTTTAAATCCGGCTACTGTCGAAAGCGTCACGTTCTTGTATAACGACCCTCTACTTTCGAAATATTAAATAATTTTTTACTTCCTTATACTAAAAGATATTTTTCTCCACCCTCAACCGAGAATTTAGAGGTGTTTTCAATTACGGACTTAGTCACAGTATTACCAAAAGGTCTTTTTACCTGCATCATATTGTTACACAATTAAACATTAATCAATACAGGATTGTTTCAGAAAGGAGCCAATGCAATAGTAATCCAGGATTGTAATTAGTATCACATATTCTAATCATTTATGCCATACTTATTAATCTACTACCGTCCAGCGGCACATTATATTTTGTTTTGGCTAATGTCAGACGATTTTTTTTAGTCTCCCTTATAAAGACTATAGTTATTAAAGGATTAACTCTTAAATTAAAATTTAAAATTAAAATTAAAAGAGAAATTTCCAGCCTTTAAATTTAACTAAGTAAAAATTATAAAAAAAAACCAACTTTTGCTGAGGTCTTCGGAAAGGTATTTTGTCAACATGTACCAAAAATATTGATATTTTATACTGTAATATATAGTCTAAAAATTATTTAAATATGCTTTAATTCCATAGATGTCTCACATTCTTGCAGATAATGCAGCTAAAATCTTCTCCCAAGCCTATCTGAGCAACGAAGATGGGATACAGTGATGATCCCGCTGCACGTAATTTATTTGCCTCGACTTAGTTCCCCTTTTAAAGGGAATTTACTTTTACCGGTTGTTGGTATTAATGCCCATCTCAGTGCCCTCAGGTGAACTAAAAGACATCAAATCGAACAACCAGCCAACTATTTCTTACATATAACGGAAACCTGTCTAACCCTCTGTTATACCATTTTTCCATTATCAATAATAGGGAGATCGTGCACAGTGCTTATTTTCATTAATTTAAATTTTGACAGAAAGGATCATGATCATCCTTATTTGCTGGATTCAAAACTGGAAGGTATGGATAACCACCTTCAATGAATATGAATTTATATGCTTTAGACAGGATAAGATCCACCTCACATTGTACAGTTAAAAGATTTGGGACGGCTACAAACAAACTATATGTCGAAATTTTCATTACAGGATCAGCAGATTCATGGGAACACTCGCACCGGACTTCCATATATATATATATATATATATATATATATATATATATATATACACACACACACACACACATACACACACACACACACATTTTAACTGCAAACAACACACAGTATAATTAATGTAAAGAACGACGCTTGTGTAGAAGAGCGTCCGCACAAGATGGAGAAAGAACGAACAAATATATACTGTATATATATTAGGGTGGTCCAAAAAGTTAAAGCATCGACTAAGTTCTCTCCACAAGGTTGGTTTTATGCCTCTTGGTGTGGACAGTATTTGTGCAAAGTTTCACGTTATTCGGTTAATATTTAGGGGTCGCCCCACTTGCCCCCTTTTTGAAAATTTGGGAAAATATATAGACAACTGAATAACTAAATTTTTTTTTGGTTCTCAAAGAATATGAAAGAAAACAGTAAGACAATAGGACATGATAATGGGTGTATCTTCATTATTTCTTCTGCATCAGAGTCGCCTTGGATGGTATTGGTATCTGTTTTCGGTGGGCGGCTACGAGTTGTAGGAGGTACTGCTTCTGGTCCTCGTTTCGTGTCAAAGTGTCATTGTAGCGTTGTGCGAGAGCAATACCTCGCTCGGCAGCATCATTGACGACTTTCATCTTTAAGGCGCGATCTCTAAGTTCCCTGTAGTTCTTGTCATTTGGCCATTCCCGTGGATCTTTTTGAAGTAACTGGCGCGCTTCCTCCTTACCTCCAACTTTCAAGGCATCAAAGAGGGTCAATGTCCTTTTCGTGACGAAGGATGCCACATCATTTTCAACACCAGCTTCCGCCATGTCGATTCGTCGGGGGCAGCCATTCTTTTGGGGATGTTGGAGGTGTTGAACCATTCTCCTTTTGGTATCAGGATCGATCCTATTATCGAAGAAGGCCAGTCCAATCAGATGCTCCGACAAGTACCACAGGTGGTGTCTTAGAGCTGTCTTCGCCGCTTGTGCAGCTCCTCCGTGTGGATATTTTTCCAGAAGATGCAGCATTTTGAGATCATTGAGAGGAGCTTGTGTCCCCATTGGCGCTTCATGCCAGTACTTGACGTAAATCAGACTGACAAATAAAGCCAGCTGAGTCACGTTTCGTTCTTCGCGTGCTGTGAGCTTGAATTGATAGTGAAAGAGGTAGATTTTGAGCGCATAAATCGCCTTCGCCATCCATCTCGCGTGTGCATGGGACCCGGAGCTCGGATAAAGAGTTGACCACCAGTCTTTCCCCCCAGGAAGAGCAAAGATAGTTCAAGGAACTCCTTGTAGTCGTCACGAGGTTGGCTTGCCTGAAGAGCGTTAGGTAAGTAAGTGAGCATCTCTTTTCTCATCTCTTGGAGTTGAGGGTTCTCGAACAAGCTGTCCGATGCTGAGACAAATGCTTCGTGGGAGAGAGATGGCCATTCCTTTTGAAATCGCTTAAAAAGGCCTGTTTCAGGACTTCCTGTTGAGCCAAATATGAGGCAAAGACATCAGCAAGTACGACTTCAAGTATATGATGTCGACAACCGATCCAAACTAGCTCGTGACCCAATGCTTCTTCAATCCTGACACAGGCTCCGCGATGTAAACCCGTGTTTGACGCAGTGGTATCGAAGACGAGACCTCTCACATGCTGTTCCACGTTCCATAATTTCATAGTTTGAAGGCATGCCTGGGCCTGTGCTTCTCCAGTTCCTTGTTTCATCTTTGGGACACCAAGCAGCTTCTCCTGTCCATTGAATGTTATAAGGATTGCTATCCGATGCACATTCGTCTTCTTCCCTTCAATGCCGGGGAGAAGCTTTCCGTCCCAATGGAGAAGGACAGGGTCTTCTAGAGAGAATGATTCTAGGTCTTCTCGAGCTGCCTGTTCTCGCCCACTTTCTCTGTAGCGATGAATAGAGCTCCGAGAGCACGTCATCCCAGACAGATCATGCCCCGCGGCCTGTAATACAGCTCCAGTTACGAAAACAGCATTCCGGTCAGAAAGATTGGTGCGATCCATTGCTCCAATGACTTCTGGAGATTGGAAAATGTTCGTCTTGCGAAAAAAGGGAAGAAGAAGAAGAAGAGGAAAGATCAATTGATGACACTCCTGCTTCTTCCAAATCTTTCTGTGTTGCTTCATGCCTTGCCTTCCTCTTGGCTTCCTTCTCCATTCTGGATCGCTTTCTGTCCTCTTGTGTAGTCGTTTCCTTATCAATGCCAGCCATGCTGCAAGAATTGACGTCCTTGCGCTGCATGGACAGGAAATTTCGGTCCTCAACGTTGACGATTGTGCTCATGGCATCACTGGTTGCGATGTCAAACAGTTCCTGGATGTCCGCTTTGAAGATGTCTTCATTCATTCTATCGCTGGCACGTTGCCTGGTCCTGTGCTTCTTGAGTGTTTTGTAGCGGTCTAAAAGCTTTGAAAGCTTACGGACGCAGGAGTCGATCCGTTGAGTTGGGATCCGCGCTCGGGTCCAGACTTCAATCACCCTCTGGCATGCCTGGTTCAGACTGTCGGAGGTGGTTTGCTTTTGATTGATGTGGTGGTATTGCCCCAAGAGGAGGGCGTCAAGGCATGTAGGGAGCCTTGACGTGGATAAAGTTCCAGTTGCCATCCCTAGAAGCCAAACTTTTGGAATTGATCGAGTTTGAGCCATCGGACCTACAGAAGAAAAAGTACATTATAAAATATATATTCAGAGTGGGGCGACCTCTAAATATTCACCAATCACGCTGCAATTTTGCACAGACCATGTGGACACTAAATGGACAAAAACCACACTTGTGGAGACTATCTAAGACAATTTTGAAATTTCCCCCTATGGATTTGGACCACCCTAATATATATATATAAGATGAATAGGAAAACCTAAATGTTTATCATTTTTGTTTAGGAGGGAGAAGAGACAAACGTTTTGGAAGTGATTTTCCATCCTCAGTGCTGTTTGCCTGTTTATACCGTCTTATCAAGAATGATAAATATCTGGGTTTTCCTGTCCCTTCTTTGGCTGTTCTTCCCTTCCTTGGAACAAATCTTTAAGTGTAGTTGTATATATATATATATATATATATATATATAGAGAGAGAGAGAGAGAGAGAGAGAGAGAGAGAGAGAGAGAGAGAGAGAGAGAGAGAGAGAGAGTGTTGACAAAAGTAAATAGACACCTTCGGTTTTTCCAGTTTTTTTTATTTAATAAAAGTCAATAAATAACAGAATTATTGAATGAATATACGAGTATTTAGAACCGCTTTGCTTTCCCCTTTGTATGATTAACTTTTTAAAGGTGACACACGTTCTGCCATTCCACTGATAAGCTTTGCCATTTGTTCTTGAGGACAATCGTCGTGGCTGTTTATTTACTTTTGTTAACCCTCTGTGTGTATTATATATATATATATATTAATATATATATATTTAAACTAAGCCACAGTGTTTCATTTTAATTACAATGGAAAAATACAATAAAAACATTGCATTTGAGTGGAAAGCAATTTTAATTAAAATGCTCTCTCTCTCTCTCTCTCTCTCTCTCTCTCTCTCTCTCTCTCTCTCTCTCTCTCTCTTTCTCTCTTTTAATGCCAAATCAATCTTGCAGAAAGAATTCGTAAAATTAAAATCTTTGTTAAACTTTCATTTGATAATCTTTGTAATAAAGTTTATAATTTTATTTTGGGACTCGTTCGTTAGATGAGAATTTTTTTTTTTATCTTTTTTTAGTCCTTTGACGTACGTTATATTAAGTTTTAATTTTATATATGGAAGGTGTCCGGCAAAAAACTTTATCCTTTCAAAGTACAAGAATGCCTTTAAAAGTATCTAAACTAAATTAAAAGGCCTTTTAAGAGGCTTATTAATGAAATGATTTTGTATTTTACAAACAAAAACAATTTTTACATT
>JAJOZX010004186.1:192500-232500 GCA_023014485.1 Bathynomus jamesi
AACAGTTTGTTCCGTACCTGCAACTTCCATTCCTCATCATGTAGAAACCTTTTTTAGGGTGACTATACATGTAGTTTAAGCCATAGGCCCCCTATTTGCATGAAACTGTTTTGTAATATTCGCATATGGTCCGTCGTTTAGATTTCTTACGAGTCCAATGGAATTCAATTTCTTTTCTCTGTTCTACCACCACTGCTTCCTTACTCATATATATATATATATATATATATATATATATATATATATATATACACACTTCGTTCTTGTATTTTAGTAAAGAAATATCGAAATATTGCATTTTAATAGTGATTTTCTAGAAAAGTTACTCAATTTGGTTAATTCCAAACAAATCCTCAGTTCTACAAAATCTAGTATTCAGGAATCTTTAGATGCTCTATTGGAATTTCCTGATTTGATGAATTCGCCACCGGAAGCCTCACTCATGATTTGGTGTATTGACCCTCTAGAACAGGGCCGGCCAACCCCATGCCCGCGGGCTAAAAGTGGCCCGTTTGACTTTTGGAGGTTGCCCGTCTCAGAAATAATAAATAAAAAATATATTAATTCTATAAAAAAAATAAAGAAAATAAAAAATAGAATAAAAAATAAATAAAAAATTATTATATGCACAATCAGTGATATATATACTGTTTGTTTGTTTTAGACGCCAATATTTCCCTACCCTTCAGAATCTTAGTGACTTTGCTACCACCTCGACGTTGTTTCTTGTCGATCGCTTTACCACACGGAACATTGTATTCAGAAGTAAGTTTTATTTGTAATTTTTAAGATTTTGTATTTGGCAAAAGTTTAGTATAAATTTACTTTGATAAACGGTTATTTGCAGTTGTTAATTGTGATATTTTAATGCTAATGATAAAATATTAAGGTGGCCCGCTTGACTTTTGATTTTTTATAAAGTGGCCCGCTGACAAAACAACTTGGCCGGCCCTGCTCTAGAAGTTTTAAAAAGATAATATTTTCTTTTTAGGACCCTCCACCCGCCGCATTTTTGCCGAAACAAATTGGCGAAAAGTCATATTTTGAAAGACCCCTAATATAATATCTATCAGTTTTTGAGAGAAGATATCGCGTTATATTGTGCGTTATTTGGTTGTAACTATGATAACGAGTAAATATATTCACACAACACAAGCGATACTTACTAATCACCAACTACTTAAGAACACACAGACGCTTATCTAAACATCAGTCTCACTCGAGGTCAATGACATCTTGCATATGGCTGATAAAGGATGGGGGTAGGAGTCGCATGCTGCATACTGTAGCATGGGTGGCTACAAAGACTATTGAGTAAAATATGTTTACATTTTAGTTTTAGAGCTTATATGTAATTTGTTTTAATTAATTCCGTGTTTTGTATTTTTTCAGATTTTCATAGTGATATTTCTGTAGAAATTTAACCTCAGATCTAAATATGGCAAAATCCCTACTAACTAGACAGTCGGTGAAGCAACATTTTCTGTTCGGAATTCCAAGTGAATTGCCACATAATGTCTTACCCTCTAATATGCAGGTTGGGAGATATTTTCTTCTACTGAAGGAAGGCTCATCTGTAAAATTGACAAATAATGATATTCTCGAAACGATAGCAGAAGCATTGGTCGAAGCGTGGAAACGTTCGTCAATACCCTCAATGAGTAAAAAATCCATAATTACCAAGCTGAAACGCTTTATCGACAAGGCATCTGTTTGAGCGATACGACGGGAAAACAACTGGGCCAAGATCATTCAGTGGATCTATTGGTAATGCTCTTAAGACTTGCCATGAGATGCCTGTGGTAAAGTTCTCCCCAATTACGGATGGGGCCGATAGCATCCCAGTTCTCACAGATGAGCTCATAGAAGATTTAAGTAATGATCAACAATACATGTTCAGAATAATTGGGGCCATAAGAGAAGGATATGTTGACGGAAGCCGAGAGAAACTCAAGCCTGGTCCCCTTAACAACTCTCGATGGTTAACTCTAGCTAACAGACTATGTCGTTATTATGTCTCCCAAAAGAATCCCTCCAGAGAGTTACGTATCCTTGTTCTGTTCATAATAACAAACTATGGTCCTAAACTGGTTCAATATAAAATTTAAACCGTATCTGCCTGATGGACCAAACATATCTTTGATGCGATAAAAAGGTTCAACCTGTTACCCCAAGATATACAAAAAGTTGTCCAACCTTATATACCACGGAATGCCTATTTTGCTCACTCAGAAAATATTCTTCTATCAATGCTGTCAGATAGTGAGCAAAAGCTGCGCAAAGTTGCAATCGATCGAACAATACAGACAAGAAAGTGTAAGGAAGCCAATACAAGGAAAATCAGAGAATTTAGAGTACCAGAATTGAACTTCAAAGCATCACATTGGACAGACATCATCTTCTGGGATAGGATTGATATCAGTGAACCACCTCTCACTTCTAAATTGTGTGATGAAGAATTGCTTGAGTACGAAACAAAATGTTTCAAAGTTGAGCAATACCCCATTCACACAGAGAACGTCGAAAGAGCCGTGAAGTTGGTTACAGATGCATCAGCATCAGTAATATCACAGGAATCAAGAGACGAATTTATTAGGTCAAGAATAAAAAGTCGCTCTCTGCTTCCCTCACTTGAAACCAAAAAGGATCTGATGCCTCTCCTGAAAAAATAATAATATTTGAGATGAGCGGGTTTTATATCGCATTGTGTGATGAAGAATTGCTTGAGTACGAAACAAAATGTTTCAAAGTTGAGCAATACCCCATTCACACAGAGAACGTCGAAAGAGCCGTGAAGTTGGTTACAGATGCATCAGCATCAGTAATATCACAGGAATCAAGAGACGAATTTATTAGGTCAAGAATAAAAAGTCGCTCTCTGCTTCCCTCACTTGAAACCAAAAAGGATCTGATGCCTCTCCTGAAAAAATAATAATATTTGAGATGAGCGGGTTTTATATCGCATTCAAATGTAATTGATTTACGGCATCCAACCAAGTGAGACCAGATACAATTTTATTTCAATACAATGTATGCACAATGGTGTTTTTTAAATATAGTTTTGCATTATAAAGCGTTTTTCTTCAATTATTTTTTTGATAGAACACTTAGTTTTTATGTTATGAGCATATTTTTATTTATGGACAACCGGCGATGGCCATTTTGCTTTTATGTAAAAATGCGAGAGATGGTTTGAGTTACAAACATTAAATGACTGAATACATCATTTTTATGTTCTAATACACCAAAAAACAGGTGAGGCAAATAAATTTGAAATAAAAAGTTGTTTCACTCCGCCCTAATATATATATATATATATATATATATATATATATATATATATGTGTGTGTGTGTATATATATATATATATATATATATATATATATATATATATATATATCCCCGCAAGGGGGTTCTAAGCTCGTGCTCTTGAGTGCTCTTTGTGCTCGTTTGTACGTGCTTGTTCCTGGAGGTTTCACGTGCGCCCTCCCGGCCATAGCACCCAAGGATGATGGGGCTCGACCCTGCAGTCCTTGTCATCCTTGGTCTTTTTCCACTTCGACTGTCCCCTCCACCCTTTCTTTTTCCTCTGTCTTTCCTCTCACTTTTTCTTTGTTTTTCCGCTGAGATATGCCCTTTAAATAGAGGCGAATCGGTTCTTCCCGAACTAAAAAAAAAAAATATATATATATATATACACACACACGGTAAGTCCACGGTGGCCCGACCTGCGGTATTCCGACGCGCCCTTATTCCGACTCTTGACCTCTGCATTGCCCCGGCCTAATACGACTCGGTTTCCATTTGCATTCTTAAATAGAACAGTCAATAGTCACATTTATCAAGAAATCTTAGAATACTTCATGCTGGAGTCTGCAGAACAGCTGTATGGAGACGAGCCATTTATTTTTCAACATGATCTAGCTCTAGAGTCGAGCTCATGCAGCTCATACAACATCTGCGTGGTTTGATGCTCATGAAATTGAAGTACTACTATGGCTGACTAATTCTGCCGATTTTAATTCGATAGAAAATGTTTAGAATATTGCTAAGCGTAAATCAAAAGCGTAAATCAGGAACACTTAGTGAACTGAAGAGGTGTTTGATGATAACCTGGCAATCGCTAACTACAGAAGAATGCAAGAGGCTTGTCGACTCGATGTCACGTTCACTGGGGGCCGTAATCAGGGTTAAGGGTGCACCAACTAGTAAATACTAAGACGCAGAGTTAAAAAGTCTTTGATAAAAGTTTAATATATTGGTAGTACTCATTAAACATAATAAATTTATTCTATTTTTTTTGGTAACATCTGACAAGACATTCTTATATTTTGGTATGTCGCTATGCATTAATTTTTCACTATTTTATAAGGTTTTTGCTAGATTTTATTTTATTTTCAAAAGTGGCACACAAAGGTAGCTGTTTATCATAATGACGTCACAGATACTCGATAGTCTTCATAAAGGTGTATAACTTAAAGGTATTATGAAGGTCATGAGCGCATTTGAGCCAGCATTATAGTTTGGGGGTCCAGAAGTGTATATACACAGTATATATATATATATATATATATATATATAACCTCGGTTTTGCTTCTGCCCAAATTGTTCATTCTGAAGAAGGTCAAGCTTGTCACTCCACCTTAGACCTACAGTTTAACGTGGAATCTGAACCACGCTCCACCAGCAGCCTAACGTTTTAACCATTAGGCTACCCAGGGTACCCATATATCTACCAACCAATTTTTTTGATTGTATGGAAGGATGAACAGCTGGGTTTTGCTGCGCGCCGCCTGCCGCCACCGGGTCTTGATCCCGGGGCCTATGAATTTGTAGTCAGCGACGCTAACCAGTACACCACCGAGGCGCATATATATATATAACGTACGAGTACAACATGTATTTCTTGAAACGTAAAAACAACCCGTTTACTAGAACAGATAAACAAGGTAAGACTGAAAGGATTCATATTTAGGAATGAATAATTAGGTCAGAGAGAGAGAGAGAGAGAGAGAGAGAGAGAATTCAGAAGTTATAATGACGGAGTTTACAAAGTACTTCTTATTGTCATTATTGCAAAAGCCATCACGCAGAATTTCATTCAGAACGCAATTATCGTAAATCTCTATGAGCGATGTCTGAATGGTGCTGGTAATAATAATTTATGAGATAGCTCAAGGAGCCGCATTCGTTGATATGAGCGCTGTACCAGTCTGTGGCCCTCGTAACTAATTATTATTATTATTATTAGTTACGTTACTGTCAAACCCTTAAATGAACCCAATTAAAAATATTAAAATTAATTAGTAATATGACTATGATATGATGATAATAATAATGATGATGATGATGATGATAAGCCTTATTGGCAGGTGATAAATGATATGATGTGATTCTCTCCGCTTTATTTTAAAACTTTCACTTATCTTTAAACTTTCTACTTCTCTTTTAACCTCTCTTCTTAATTAAACAGACAGGCTCGTAGGGACAAACAGGTCTGTTGCTCTTTGGTTGCCAAGGAGAAACCTTCATATTTAATCGACTCGAGTTTGACGTTAAACATACGTCATATTTTAGGAACTCGTTTGATGGATCATGTCTAATATTATTAATAAAAATAAAAACAGAACAAATTCTCTCTTTCTCTCTCTCTCTCTATGTGTGTGTGTGTGTGTGTGTGTGTGTGTGTGTGTGTGTGTGTGTAAATGAAACAATTCTGAACATTTATTATACGAAACGTTTGCTACGATATCGATAATCCTGTTATGTCGGTTATTTTCCAGTCACAGAAACAGTCATCATCATTATCCATCACCATCATTATCACTCTGGGTGGATAATTTCCCTCTCTTGATAAACAGATATTTTAATAGTTTTTATGAACTTCAAATTATATTTGATACTGAGAGAGGGAAAAGTACCGCATTTAGGTTTCAAAAACGTCTATGACAAATAAGTTTCAAGTTATCATTTTGTGTGTGTGTGTGTGTGTGTGTGTGTGTGTGTGTGTGTGTGTGTGGTAAAAATTCTATGGCTATTATGTGGATTTTTTGCTTAATTACTTTAATCGCTACAATGTTAATTTTTATGAAATATGAGGGTAATTCAATAAGTATCCGCACTTCGTATTTTCACAATTTTATTTTCACATCTAATCGATTATAAACACATCACTTCTCAACATAGTCTCCCTGTTTCTCACTACAATTAGTCCAGCGATCTACAACTTCCTAATGCCATCACAAAAGAATGTTTTTGGCTGTGTGTGTGTGTAGCCAGTCATGCATCGCCTCCTTCAGGTCATCATCGCCTCGGAATCGCTGACCTCTCAAAGCGTCTTTTAGTTGCCCAAACAGGTAAAATCCGTAGGTGCCAGGTCTGGACTGTAGGCTGGATGGTCGAGAGCTTCAAATTTAAGTTCTTGAAGGCATTTTCTAGTCTGTGCAGCGGTATGAGGGCGCGCATTGTCGTGTAACAGAATAACACCTGCCGACAATCTCCCTCTCCATTTTGTGCGAATTGCTTACTTTAACTCATTCCGAAGCATGTTAGAATACGATGCACTTGTTACTGTAGTTCCACGCTCAAGATAATGTTCAAGGATAGGGCCTCGTGTATCCCAAAGCAGTGTTAGCATAACATAACTCGGAATGAGTTAAAGCAAGCAATTCGCATAAAACGGAGAGGGAGATTGTTGGAAGGTGTTATTCTGTTACACGACAATGCGCGCCCTCATACTGCTGCACAGACTAGAAAATGCTTTCAAGAACTTAATTTGAAGTTCTCGACCATCCAGCCTACAGTCCAGACCTGGCACCTTCGGATTTTTACCTGTTTGGACCACTAAAAGACGCTTTGAGAGGTCAGCGATTCCGAGGCGATGATGACCTGAAGGAGGCGGTGCATGACTAGCTACGCACACAGCCAAAAACATTCTTTTGTGATGGCATTAGGAAGCTTGTAGATAGCTGGACTAAGTGTATTGAGAAACAGGGAGACTATGTTGAGAAGTGATGCGTATATAATCTATCAGATGTGAAAATAAAATTGTGAAAATAAAAAGTGCGGATACTTATTGAATTACCCTCGTATGTATCTGATGTCGTTGCAAAGCGAAATTCTGCATCCTGCAAACAATGTTGAAATATAATGGGCTTCCCTTCTCGGGTAACAAATACAAAACTCTGCATCGTAGAAAATTAAACATTTGAATGAGTAATTGAAATGAGTAACTCAAATGAGTAACTCAAGTATATTTTATGAGTGAGCACGTAACTAATACGGGATACGTCGCGACCACGTGGAGGAACCGTTTCCGGTTAGATCAGCGATGTTAACCGATGACGAGTCTGTTCAGTATTGTTGGATGAGTGACCCTCCTCTGCGTTCGGATAATGTAGAGACCTGTAGATGGTCCGGATCCCACGTAAAGCTGTAGGTTCCCTTCGTCACATGACCTTTAACCTTGCGAAGGTGGTTAAACAACCCCAAACATTATTATTGCAGTAAAAGGTTTTCGATTTTGTATAGCTGACGATGAAAGGATTCCTAAATGCGTTCAATATGGTTTCGGAACATGTAGGGCATGTACGTAGGTGCCCAAGGAGAACCTGCAGTTTTTCTACAAGTTAATTGTTTCTTCCATATTGAGTGGTGGCTTTGGGAGTGTCAAACACGCCTGCATATAATAAATAGGTCGACCCAAAGTTAATAAAGTTAATAATAAGGTTAAAAATTTGCTATTAGGTTAATAAAGTTAATATTTTAGTTATGGGTTAATAAAGTTAATAAAATTATTAATAAGGTTAAAAATTTGTTATTATAAGTTAAAATTTTCGTGATGGATTAATAAAATATATTTAACAAAAATGCGGAGTGAAACTGCGTAAGCAAATACTATAAAATTATTTCTGGTTCTCTAACATGATGTTATACTATGCATTCCGGATTCTTATTTACATAAAGTCTATACGGTGATTAATGATGATTATACAAGCTGATTATGCATTATTTCTACATTACTCTTTCGTTATTTATCGACGTAGTGTTTTTCGGAGCTTTTCTACATTTGGTAGTTAGGCGTGTATTCATACAATATGTGAATACTATCGAGGGCTGACAACCAGAACTGGTTATGTCCATTTTGGGTCAAAATGAGTTAAGTCCACCACTTAGCTTGTTATTGAGTGTAGTTTCTCTGCCAGAAGTGTTTATGTCCAAGACCTATTAATAGTGCGTTATCTAGGTCACCAGTGATTGTTTATGTCCATCAGCTGATGGGTCACTGAAACTTTAAAACTAATTTTTCTCAAAAACCATGATTTTGGACATAACCAGTTCTGGTCGTCAGCCCTCGATATTATGTTTTGGCCTTTGTTGTTAGAATCAGTTCAGTAGTATCATAAATCACACGTTTAATTAACTATATTAATTTTGTTTATCTTTTTGGCAAAATATATAAATTTCAAACGTGCCTAAAACTACGAAATCAGCTTTGGCTTTTGCGGTGGAGCTCAGCTTCTCCATGCTGAAAAAACGATATTGGCAAAGGACAGAAACTTCCTGCCAGAAAATATTGAGAAGTACATTATGCTTCATTATAATTCAGTCACTAAATAAGTTCGTTAATAATTTAATAAACAAATGAATGTGATGTGTTTTATTTTATTATTAAGCGTTAATATTTATCCGAAAATAAGTTGCAAATAAAGAATTTTTTAGTTTAAATAAAGTTAATAATTAGTGAGAATAAAGTTAACAATTTCAATTTTTTAGGTTAAAATTGGGTCGCCCTAATAATCAGTAAGGAAAGCTCAGGCCAACAGTGGAGCCCATTGCTCTAACTCCTGTATCATCATTATCGGAATTCGACCTCCACAACCTCAGTGTCTTCAATTCGATTATAGGAAAACGGTGGTACGCGTACCACCGATGGTACGCGGCAGAGCTGGGCACTTGCGTTTTTTTGCCCGTTTTTTTGCGGTACTGCGGTACTGCGGTACTACTACCGCACTACCAAACCGGTACCGCATAACGCAGTACCGCAAAGGATCGCTGAAAGTACAGCAGTACCGCTACCGCATTCAAATTTCCCGCGGTACTTTCCGCGGTACCGACCAACACGGTAGTACCGCAGTACCGCAGTACCGCAAAAAAACGGGCAAAAAAACGCAAGTGCCCAGCTCTGGGTCACCGTCACTACGCGGAGTTTTATAGGGCGTAAACATGAGAGTTATAAATACGCAGCTTGCTATTTTTTTTATGCAGGAAGGAGGAGCCAAGGGCAAATGTCCGCAAAAGCGCCCCTCCCAGAGAAGAAGAAGAGAGCCAAAATCAAGGTCCGGGGTTTTCGAGATGCCTAGACACTCTGCGTTTGAAAGATAGGAGGTCATAGACAGGAAGAAAGATGGATTGAGGAAGATTATTCCAGAGTTAACCGGTTGAGTAGATGAAAGAAATTAATTAATAATTATTTTCATAATAATATTTTCAAAAGTAATATTAGTCGTAGGTGAATAACCCGCAATTTTTCCGACTGCGGGTTTACATGTTATAGACAGGAGGAAAGATGGATTGAGGAAGATTGTTCCAGATTTGACCGGTTGAGTAGATGAAAGAAATTAATTAATAATTATTTTCATAATAATATTTTCGAAAGTAATATTAGTCGTAGGTGAATAACCCGCAATTTTTCCGACTGCGGGTTTACATGTTATAGACAGGAGGAAAGATGGATTGAGGAAGATTGTTCCAGATTTGACCGGTTGAGGAGATGAAAGAAATTAATTAATAATTATTTTCATAATAATATTTTCAAAAGTAATATTAGTCGTAGGTGAATAACCCGCAATTTTTCCGACTGCGGGTTTGCATGTTATAGACAGGAGGAAAGATGGATTGAGGAAGATTGTTCCAGATTTGACCGGTTGAGTAGATGAAAGAAATTAATTAATAATTATTTTCATAATAATATTTTCAAAAGTAATATTAGTCGTAGGTGAATAACCCGCAATTTTTCCGACTGCGGGTTTACATGTTATCCAATTTGCCATCAAGGTACATTTCAAATTATTTAACGATAAAGTGTAAGGCCAAAATCAAGTTTTGGATTCACTACAAATGCCTATCAATATTATTAGAAAGAATATAACGCTTTACATAATGCTCAAAATTCAAGATTAAACACGACAGTCCCGTCCCCTCCCTACGGTTTTGGTTAGGTGGTGACACCTTTCTTCCTTAATGATGGTACTTATAAAAGCATGGATGCAAAAAGTGGTATGTCGACCTTAAAGTTTTGGAAACCTCTGGTCAATAGCATTATATTAAAACTGCAGTACAGTAAACCTTGAACTGCAAGTAAGAGTCATCATGTGTTTCATTATCAATTTTTCACCTCCAAACATGTTTATTCATTTGAGACGTGAGGAAACTGGTTTTAAGGACTCGTCGTGCTCGTTCTAACTATTGATAACCTCTCTGGTCGAAGGTTACATTCTCATGCTTTGCTTGACAAAGATTTGCGTTGTAAAGTTTATCTAATTTCTTAATTTGCAAGACCAAGATCTGGCTCTCACTTTGACGAAAGTCTAATCACCCAATCACAGATGGGTGCCCATGGATAAGTGGTAATCTATAAGTGGTAATCTACCCCAATTACTGAGAGGTTCATTATTCGGTCAATAAAACTATAGAAAAGAACGCAGCAATGAAAATCTTAAGCTTTACATCAGAACCCATTGTATCAAGATTTATGAAGCTTAAGATTTTCATGGCTGCGTTCTTTTCTATAGTTTTATTGACCGAAAATTATCGAATCCCCAGTAACTCGGGGGGCCGCAGGCCCCCCCCAATTACTGAGGTCGAAGGCCCCAGCACCGCAGCTCTAGCTAAATGGGCCCGCATTAGTTAGTATATTATAATGAGCACCAGTTGTACGGGCATTTTTCACAACCGACAGATATATATATATATATATATATACACGAGTGTCCCAAAACAACGTATACATTTTAAAAAAACTTATAACAGGCGAACCCACTAACGGATTCAGATGATTTTTATTTCTTTTTATAGGTAAAATATACAACTTCGAAATAATAGATAGTTTAATTTGTTTTAAACACGTAAGTGTTCGAAATGTCGACCATTGACATCAATGCACCACTGCGCTCTTTGATTCACTGATTGGCAGACTTCAACAAAAATGTTTGTAGGGATATTTCTACACGCTTCTTCAACTGTGCTCTTTAGTTGTTCAAGTGATGTAGGTCTTCTACTGTATACTTCATTTTTCAAATGACCCCATAAAAAAAAGTCAAGTGGGTTCAAATCTGGTGAACGTGGTGGATACTCGATACTACCTCGTCGTCCGATCCACCGATAATGAAATGTTTCATCAAGGTAGTTCCTGACATCCTGATGGTAATGAGGAGGTGCTCCATCTTGTTGAAAGTAAATGTCCTCATCTCCGTATAACTGTCGAATTGCAGGAAAACCTTTTCCCCGAAGCATGTTGAGGTAGCTATGGCCGGTAACTGTACCATCGAAAAAGAATGGACCAACCAAACCTTTGGAAGAAAAACCACACCAGTCAGTTATACCCGGTAAATTTACATGTCGTTCCACATAAATGTGTGGATTTTCTTGTGACCAGTATGTGCAATTATGACGATTAATTATACCATTCAACTTAAATGTAGCCTCATCAGACCACACAATTTTGTCCGCAAATTGGCCATCTTCTGTGTTTTTTTACTCGAAACCATTCGCAAAACTGGATTCTGCGATCCGGATCATCCTCATTCAAGGCATGTAATAATCTCGGGATGTAAGATTTCCATTTAGCATTCTTCAGAATTCTGTGGACACTTGTCTTACTTTTCCTTGTTTCACGAGCACATTGTCTCACAGATTTTCTTGGTGATCGGTTGAATACCTGTAGCACTTCATCAGAAGTGTTAGCATCTGTTGATGTCTTTGGACGCCCAGTCGCTTGCTTGTACACATCATGCACAGTACCGTATACTTCAAATTTATCACAGATACGTGAAATGGTAAGTCGAGTTCGAGGATTAGTTCCAAAATTGTCTCTCCACTGTTGTTGAACCTTTGATATCTTCTCAACTTTAAAATATGACTTTAGTATCCATTTTCGTTGCTCAAATGATAAGCGCACACTTCCATTTTCCATGTTTACTGTAGGCAGGCAAGGGTATTAATAATTTCGATTTTGTATCTCCTTAGGCTAGCCAAGGCTGTTACCAATTTCGCTTTTGTATCTCCTTAGGCTATAGGCTATAAAAAGAAATAAAAATCATCTGAATCTGTTAGTGGGTTCTCCTGTTATAAATTTTTAAAAAATGTATACGTTGTTTTGGGACACTCTGTATATATATATATATATATACACACACACTGTATAATATATATATATATATATACACACTGTGTATATATATATATATATATATATATATATATATAGAGAGAGAGAGAGAGAGAGAGAGAGAGTTACAAAGACAAGAGGAAACCTCAAAGACCTTTTGGTCCATTGGGGAAGGTTCCTGTTATTCAACTGTTCAGTTTTTAACTTTTCTAGCAGTAGTAGAGAACTAGATAGAAAAGCATAAGGCTCTCTCTCCACCCACCGTTCCCTCCCAGCCAGAGGTGGGTACGGAAAAAGGTTGAAAAAATACCTTGACCTGGAAAAGTAGCCAAAGGAATTTTACAGGAAAGAGGAGAATATATAAGCTAGCTCTACAATTACGCCATTCACACAGAAGACCATACGCTAGATACCACAGCTGTATAAACTAACCAATGATATACTTGTGCCAATTGCACATCAACCACTTGGTATCGTCACAAAAACCTCCAACATATGGAAACAAGAATTAAGAACAGAAATCACATTTTCCACACCAGGCCCTCACCCGTCACGTACATCCAGACAACCAAGAAAAAAATTGTGTTGGCAGAAATGCAACTTTACCTCACATAATCCATGCCATGCATTTTTTTTTAAAGTTTTTTTTGTTATGAAATTATGTTTCTCTACAAAATATTTTCCACTCTATTTTTAGACATATTTACAAGGCAGGCAAGTGTGTGAGCGTGTTTTCTGTGACTGGATGTTTGTCCTGTGTATGTGTCTGCCAACTCTGAATGTCGCCATTTCTCTCTCTCTCTCTCTCTCTCTCTCTCTCTCTCTCTCTCTCTCTCTCTCTCTCTCTTTCTCAAAGCATTTAAAAAGAGTTAAAAAATTAGGTACTAGACCTTTCAGTTTAAATTGTTAATAAATCTTTATTGCAAGGGGTTGTTTCATTGGATTTTAATTTAGCTGATGTAACTCTAACCTTTAAGAAAGGGGATTAACAACAGACAGAATCTTATAGACCTATTATGTAACATCTGTTAAAGGAAATTTTTTAGAATCAGTTGTTCGAGGCCGTATCAGCACATAATCAGCACGGATTTCGCAGAAATAAATCTTAGCTAATTTGTTAGAATTTTTTCCATGACGCCATCGATATTTACGATCGCAATGAGGCAGTAGATATAATAACGTTAGATTTTAAAAAAATGCAACAGCCGTTGCTCATTTCCACACTTTGTGGGAGTGGGTGTGTCCCCAAGGTCATCTGGGGTATAGGACCAGCTGAATCCAACCCCGTGACGATAAGTGGGAACGAACTGAGACTCCTCATCTTCCAGACTCCAACACCGTAACCACTGAGCTATTGGGAGCTACAAGACTTTCAAAAGTCGTTTAATTAACGCTATAAAAGACTTTTAGGAAAACATAAGCTCACGGTATAAAGGGTCAGGTTCTTAACTGGATTGATGATTGGTTAACCAGTAGAAAGCCAAGGGTAGTAATGAACGGGGAAAAGTCAGGGTGAACTAATGTAACTCGCGGTGTTCCGCAAGGGTCAGGTTTGGTACCAGTATTTTTCATAAAATATGTTAATGATCTTAACGTCAATTTATTAAGTAAACTTTCTAAATTTGCTGCGATACTAAAATTGCAGGTAAAGCAATTAGTATATTGGACAGAGGTAAATTGCAGCTCGATCTTAATAATTTAGAGGCATGTGAAATTTAACGTACATAAATATAAGTTATTACAATAGTGAATTTATTTATTATACTATATGAGAAATAATATGCTAAACGAAGCTTCTGAGGAAAAAGATTTAGGTGTCATTTTTACAAGCCTTCCCGCTGGTTTTGTGGCGAGCACTTCGTAAATATTTTTAAGAATTGGTTAGACAAGTATTTTAGTAGCATGAACTTACAATAAAGTGAGGATAAAATAACCGGCTGGAGGTACCTCTGGGTCAAAGCTCCATTATTTAAGTAATTCCAATGCGAAAGATGGCAAATAATTAATTTTAAAGTCAGTCTCTCAGCAAAGTGGACTTTGGCATTCATGGAAACTGTAAATGACTCGGTGATGAAATGATGACGTTTTGTATATATTAAAAAAAATCTTGAAAAATATTGCATGGTGTAGATTAGACTATGTGGTCTAGTGTTTCACGCAATCCTTTATTTTTCATTGTCCTCTAATACGTAATTGGGTACAAGAAATAAGTGTACGTATGGTGTGAATGAACTCGGAAGCTATTCTTTTCGTTATGCTTTTTCTTACTGTCCTGTATGTCATCTTTTACAACAATTTTCTGCCAGAAGTGGCTGGTGGTGTAGAGGAAGCCTTGTCTGTTCTATACTTTATTACTACAACTGTCCCAGTGTGAAAGCTTTACACGTCTATAAGCGTAAACATTGTAAGATGGTTTTCGTACTCTATATTTTCATTGGCTTCTCTATTTTTCTACTTCTTTCTTGGGCTAACCTAAAGTGGATCTTAGGATCTTTGTAACTCTGTAACTTTTTGTGTGTATGTATATATATATGGCCTCTATCTTTTGATGTAAAGTGCGTGTGTTGTAGTTTATTCTGAAAAAAGTTATAGCTTTCAGAAGAGCCGTCCGCGAAGTGTTAGTCGGGATCAAAAAAGATTTGTTCACACACACTACCGCGTGGACGAAGCGAGATAACCATTATGAAAACAGATTAATTTCAAAAGTTTTATTTTTCTCTACAATTTAGTATTTGTAATGTCTTTCATCAGAGTCAAGGATAATGGGACGTAAAAGGAAGCAAGGTAAATCAGTGTCACGAAAAGAAGCTGATGCCCAGAGGAAAAGAAACAAGCGACAAGATCCAGAATTCAGAAATCGGGACCGTGAGAGAGATGCTCAAGCACATAGGTCAATGAAGGAGGATGATGATTATCGGGCTCAAGAACGACAGAAAAAGATGCGACAAGTTGTACTTGAAATTTAACTGTTTCGTGAGCTTCAAGTAAAATCTGTGAAGCTGCATTTAAAATTTAAGTGATTCGTGAGCTAATTGTAAATGTTAAACTCTAACTTGCTTAGGGAATATCCCGCTCGTAGGACGAGTATTTTTGCTAGTAATAATAATAATAATAATAACGTACAATCCTAAGACGAAGTAAGTTTATTATTGAGTACGGGTAGCAGAGGAATGGCGAGCTGGCTGCCGTATTTCGCCATTGAAACCCTATGATGCAGTCAACTTCGGCGTTAAATTCACCATAGTGGACAGGGTGGTGGATGCGCGGAGGAGATGGTACGGCCATGTGGAGAGGATGGGGGAGGACCGACTTCCGAGAAGGCTGATGTACGGAAGAATAGTGGGATCGAGGCCCCGGGGACGCCCAAAGACGACGTGGCTCAAGACGGTAGAAAGAGAGAATCCAGGTTTAACCTGGCGCCAGATAACACATCTGGCTAGAGACGGGGCGCAGTGGCGAGTTTACCGACGGGGAAGACGCACCGCACGGGACCCAACCTGGAGACCTCCAGATATGAACTAAGTCTAAGTATATATATATATATATACACACCTCGGTGGTGCAGTGGTTAGCGTCGCTGACTTCGAACTACTTATTTATAATTTAAGTAATTATTCTTTTAATTTTCCTAATTAAACGATAAACATCCAAGCCTATTAATCTCCTTTATCATTAACACTATTTATTTGGTCGAAAACCCAAATTGGTGACTCATTAACAATTTTAATTAAACTTAATCGCATTTATTATAGAGGGCCTACTGCCAACAAGCCCATATATAAGAAATGCAGAGACATTTCACAGCCAAGATTAATGGCTGCAAAGAACTCAACTGCTGGGAAAGACTACGTAAACTAAATCTGTACTCCTGGAAAGAAGAGAGGTACACCATAATCTACATATGGAAAATGATCGAAAAAATGGTACCAAACCTAAAACTAAACCCAATTACCATCCAAACAGGAAAGGCAGAATTTGTAGTGTTCCCAAATTAAAGGACTTTTTAACCAGCTTCCAAAGGACCTCAGGAACGTTACAGGGGTCAAAGTTGAAGTCTTCAAGAGAAAACTAGATGCCTGGCTCAGGACGGTACCAGATGAGCCGTGTGTACCTGGCTATGTGTGGTGGAGAGCGCAAGAGAGCACTCGTTCCTCCATCAAGCCAGGACTAGAGGCAAGGCCACCAGTTTGACCTTCGTGTGAAAAGAGACCGACGCACGGAACCCAAACGAGGTTAACGAGGAGGTATATATATATAGGAAAAAGGTAGCGTAACATACAACAGGTGGAAAGACAGAAGCATCTACCAAAAGATCAAAGAAGTTCAACCAGCTGCTGCATATGATACAGCTGGACTCTTGTTATAAGGCACAAACATCATCAGAGTTCTAAGGGATATCTGTAGGAAGCCCTCTATCCATAACATCAAGGGTATCAGTTAGGGGCACGACTTCAAAATTCCAGTGTCAAAACAATAATATCGACGGACCTACGAGTACACTTTTTCTCGACCGTAAATTTTATTGACAGTCTAATAATCTAACAACTTAACTTAACATAACTTAACATAACTTAACTTAACATAACTTAATCAAACCCTTAAACAAAAAAACTTGTCTATAGTATGTCATATCGACGAGAGAACGTTAACCCGATGCCAACAACTGAACGCCGACGTGATCCCAAGAGAGAGACAAAAGACGAAATTTCATCTTGGTAAAATACAAGTTTAAACTCTGGTTTTTTTTTGTTAATGATAATAATAATGAAAGCGCGTTTCAATTAACATTATTGCTTCCTAATATCAAGTATTGGTTGAATTAATTAATAATACAGTGTGATTCACTCGCTGGTAGCTCTAGAGAGTATCGTATGAGCGATACTCTGGGGCTACCAGCGAGTGAATCACACTATAAAAATTCAGGCGTTGGAAAATAATTCTCCAAATTAATGTCAGGTTTTTAAAAGTTTGAAACTAATTTCGTTTTCACACTAAAAAAGAGGGTTTTCTTTTGGGGGAGTTTCGAATTTTGGTTTTATTTTTCTTGTCTTTTTCATACAATTATTAATTATTAAAGAATGTCAAATGCTCAGGAATGGAACAAAATATCTCAATTTATCTCAATGTTTGTCTCTTTCTCTGTTTATGTATATTTGTCGCTTTGATTAACAGTCTCTCTCTCTCTCTCTCTCTCTCTCTCTACTTTTCCTATTCGCATTCTTAATAAAGATAATTTGGCTAATGTTAGGCTGGGTTACATTAGGTTAAGTACAGACATTAGATTAAGTTAAACTGGCAATTCTCACTTAGAACATTTTCACTTCTGGACCGCGAAAGTGAGAGGTGGAATTGGCTTAAAGAAGAAAGAATGAACGGCCAGAACATTCAACCGGAAGTCAAAATGGTTCTCATTTTATCTACGGGATATTCCATCAACAAAACTAATTAACTTAATTTAATCTAACTTAACATAACCTAACTTTAACTTACTTAGCATAAAATAACATAATATAACCCAAAGAAAATATGTGGCCAAAATTCTTTGTCGAGAAAATGTTCAGTAGTCAAGGAAAATATACTTTATTTTTTGGTAAATAATAAAAAATCAGAAATCCTGGAAAATATGCTTTAAAAATAGAATTGCCGAGGAAAAACTCTGAAAGAGAAAATAAACCTTTGTCGAAAACGAAGCAAATCCGAAAATAACTGAAGAAACGCTTGAAAATGTTAGGCAATTCTGCCTTCCAGAACAATCGCATTCAAGAACGCATAACCACAAATTCCAAAATTTTACTGGTTCCTTCAGTTTCTTTTGTTTGTTGTTTGAACGCGGTAGATTTGCAAATATTCTCTTTTTCGGGAAAGAAGTGTGAAAGCGTGGAAAAATGTAGTCAGGAGGCTGGTATTTGCTTCTGAAAACACACACACACACACACACACACACAAAGAAATCAACAACTACAAGTAAAAACTATACAATTTTGACGAATACCGCATGTATAACATCCTTTTGATTTAGGACGTCAGCAGAATTACAAAAGAACCAAATATATATAGTGCCCAAGTTATAGGCACCAATTTGTAGGCTTCTACTTTGGGAAAGAGGTTGTAGTCATTAATGATTAACCCTTTACTACCTAAATATTTTGTAGGGTTAAGTTATGAATGCGTGTATTTGAAAGGTTGTAAATTTGTCCTTTTGGGCAGTAAAGGGTTGTTAAGTCGGTTGACGAAATAATTGAATAGGTTATTAATTATTTGGGGCTACCAGGTAACAAACGTACCATTTGAGGAAAAGAATAGGCTGAGATGGTTTTCCTTTTACTAAATAACAAATAAATGTTCACAGTGAATAATATTACAATTGATTAAAATGAATGAATAATAATAATATGATTGAATTGTTTGAATTAAATGTTAATTACAATAAAGGCCAAATGCCCAGTATATAAATAAAAATTAAATAGCTTAAACGCATTGTAAGATGATGCGCGAAATGAATTTCAGAATTCTTTCACGGACAAAAGGAATGACAAGTAGGCTGAAGCAAGGGACTGTTTAAGAAGCTGTTAACGTCTTTAAAGGGCGAATGAGTGATGTCTAAAGAAGCTTTGCGTGGTAAATTTTGATGAGGTGAGACTTGGTCGATTCTGTTGTCGAAAGTTGACGTTTCTCTGGTTAGTTTTCTTGAAGTTTGCATACTGTATGGTGGGACCCCCTGAAGAGGTCGCCTGATGTGTCAAGCTTTTGGTGATAAATGTTTCCCGACGCACAAGGCGTTTCTTGTCGCAATTCGGGGAAAAACCTTCGTAAGGGCGCTCTTTCCAGTGCCACTCGATACATACTTGAGAAATGTATTAAACCTGTAGGCCTAAAAAAGTAATGTTTCTAAGTACACTACATCTACATGTACTCATTAAGGAAGACTTTATGCCATCTGTGACATCAAAGAGATGCTTAAAACAGGCGTAATGAAAGATAGAGTGAAACAAATTGACAAAGCTGGGCACTTGCGGTTTTTTTTGCGGTACTGCGGTACTGCGGTACTACCGCACTACCAAACCGGTACCGCATAACGCAGTACCGCAAAAAATGCGGTAGCGGTACTGCTGTACTTTCAGCGATCCTTTGCGGTACTGCGTTATGCGGTACCGGTTTGGTAGTGCGGTAGTACCGCAGTACCGCAGTACCGCAAAAAAAAACGCAAGTGCCCAGCTTTGCAAATTGAGTATCACTATCAAAGAAATTCTATTTCATTCTCTAAAAAAGAAAAAATACAGAGGTATTAAAAAACAAAAATACTTTTTTATTTTGATTCCTCCGATATGAAATGTCCTCAACACTCTGATGAACCAACTTAACCTAGCTTGACCTAATAAGTTTAATTTCACTTGATCTAACTTAATTAACCTAATAAGGTTAAACTAACCTAACCAAACTTAACCAATAAAGTTAAACTAAGCTTAACTTAACGTAACCTAAATAAATTCAACCTTACCTATGCTAACCTAACTTAACTTAGTCTAACTCTAAAAACCCGGACATGTTGTTTATGTATTTGTATTTGGAAACAAAGAAAATACTGTATAATAAATTTGAAATTTTATATAAATTTTTAAAAGTATCACCATAAACATTTCACATTCTACATATTTAGAACATATTTCATACAATATTGGTATACAGGGTGATCTGAAAACGTGTTTCTTAAACTATGTATGTAACAAGTTATATCTGGGACCGCCTTTTTGGGGGGATCACCCTGTAGATCATTATTACATATTAATGGCTGGTTGGTTAATCCGTTTAGCGTTCTTCGTTCAACGAGAGGAATTAAAATGAGCTGTACGCCATCAATCCAAGTTCATTACCTACATCGAGCTCGTCACTGCCCTCCCTCCCCATTTCTCAGACTGGTTTGGGATAGTTCTTTTAGTTATAATAATGGCTATAGAAGATCTTGCAGAAAATGCGAGTATAGTTATTCATTTGTTACGACAAAGCGTATTACAAATTTCACTGTGGTACAATATAACTTAATCTGACAAATATGATAGCACCCGTAGTTCCTTGGGTAACGCCTTTTCCCAAAAGCGAAGTGAAGTTACCGAGGTTGGGGACTTGAGTTCCGATAATAATCCAGGAGTTAGTGCAATGGGTCGCATTAGTTGGCTTGAGCGCTGTGCCAGTTTCTTGCGCTCCTTGTTGATTTTTATTATCTAACAAATTAGGGAAAAACTTGCTCCTCGAACTAAGATTATAACGTTTGAAAAGCAAACGTATAAACGTATAAACTTATAAATGTATAAACGTACAAACTTATAAATGTATAAACGTATAAACTTATAAATGTATAAACGTATAAACTTATAAATGTATAAACGTATAAACTCTAAAACTAGTTAGTTACTTTAATCGAACTTAGTGTCAAATAAACCAGCTACGTCATGGCCGATGTTGTAACACCATTTCCCGTCGATCAGCGAAGTTAAGCAACATTAGGTGTGAAAATTGGAAAACTGGCAAAAGTAGGAAACTGTCTTCTACGTCCAGATTACGTAGTGACTCGTGGTTCGGATCTCACGTACAGCTGTACTGTTGGTCTCCTTTGTCATATGACCTTAGATGTTGAGAAGGAGGTTAATCAACCCAATCAATTATTATTATTTTTAACTATGACCCAGTGAATAGTTAAAAATATACATTATTTCAGTCGTTTTGAGGAGAAAGGAAGTCAAAAGATTTCCTTTTTCCCAGAATTACTCGAGTGATTTTGTAATTTTGACGACTGAATGGCAGCGGAGCATATTTCACACAAACTTGTTAAACCGAGTTGTAAAAACTCAGTCGTTTGTAGACTTCGTTTTTCAGATCGCAACCGGAAATGTTGGATTTATAACTATATTATTACGCAATAATTCCTAGTTACGCCTAGTTTTTATTTTAATTGTTTTATTTATCTTTAATTTTATTTATTTTATTTTTATTTACACCATTTGACCGAGCTGGCACTGGCACACCGCTCAGGCCAACTAAGGTAGTCCTTCGCGCTAACTCCTGGATTGTTATTACCAATACTATCGGCAGGCGAGCTACGTCGTAGGTATGTCGCAACACCGATTCCCGTAGATCAGTGAGGTTAAGCTACATTGAGTGTGGTTATTAGTTGGATGGGAGACCGTCCTCTGCGCCCAGATTATGTAGCGACTCGTGGTTCGGATCCCACGTAAAGCTGTAGGTCCCGTCCGTTACGTAACCTTTGTTATTACGAAGGAAGTTAAATAACCCCAAAACATACACACCAACGGGAGTCGAACCCCCGAACGAAGTCTCTTTACGTTTCTTACTGGGAAACGGTGCTACCCAGCCAGAGCTGGGCACTTGCGGTTTTTTTGCGGTACTGCGGTACTGCGGTACTACCGCACTACCAAACCGGCACCGCATAACGCAGTACCGCAAAGGATCGCTGAAAGTACAGCCTGTACTTTCAGCGATCCTTTGCGGTACTGCGTTATGCGGTGCCGGTTTGGTAGTGCGGTAGTACCGCAGTACCGCAGTACCGCAAAAAAAACCGCAAGTGCCCAGCTCTGCTACCCACTAAAGGACGTAAGAAAACGACTTGGTTTTTCATTGGTCTTAAATTTTTATTTTTATTTCATACGCGTTAAAATAAAAAACGTTTTAAATAAATTTCATCCATTTTTTTCATTTATAATTCCTTAAGGGGGCCGGCAGTGTGGGGGGAAGGGGGACCTCGAAGATTTTTTGTCTCGTGAAATCAGTCTGGGGCGCAAAGGTCCAAAGAATCCAATTGCAAATTAGAATGAAGGAATAAATGAGGGCATTTTCATGGTTAACCAATCAGAAAACGTTTCAACTCTTGGGTATATATGCCTATGAATCTCATTATATGCTTAGAAGGGAAATATTTCTCTCTCTCTCTCTCTCTCTCTCTCTCTCTATCTCTCTCTTTCTTTCTTTTTCTGTCTTTCTACTGAAAAACTTTAGTTACTCCTTCAAAATTGGAAATTTCATTTTCTCTTAAATTTACCATTTAAGAATTTATTGAAGCAAAGAGCTTTTAATTCGCTGAAATTGGGAACATTTTTTATTACATTTCCTCGGTATAAATTTTCAATGACGTCACAAATTTCCTATCGCGTGATTAGCTGGAAAGTTTTTTCTGGTTTTTTTCGCTTTTTAACCAGTTCGATTTCGTTCCTTCCTATTATTATGATAATACTTAGAAATTTTATTTGTAATAGTACATTACCATATATTATATATATATATATATATATATATATATATATATATATATATATATATAACTTAAAAAAATATTGATATTTACACTTAACAAAACTTATAGATCACCCTAACGACCTAACCTAACCAATCGTATGCCTAATGTCTAGAAAAAGTAACCTAACCAGACAGTAAGTAGTAGTGTGATCTAATTCCACTTTTTTTTTTTTTACTTTATTCCAGTACAGTCGATTTACTTCCGGTTCGACATTTTTCCACTACCAATTTTTGGGCTTAAGTTAATTCCAATTATTCTTTAGCTAATTAGGGAATAATTTTTGTTTTTTTTTGTGAATTTATTTCAAATTTAATATTAAATGTAATATTATTTCAGTTATTCACCCAACACTTATAAATGGAAGATTTGAAATTGGAAATGTTTTGGGTCCTTAGTCCAGTTTGTGTAGAGCAAACTTGGAGTAATTTTAACGGTATTTGTAATTAGAACGGGTGCATTATTATTATTATTGCCCCGGAGAGAACACATAAAACTTGGATACATTTTGCTCCTGATGAATTATACTCCCGGACCTATAAAACCAGGTGTACCTACAATGCAAACTAGTGATACAGTTGCGAAATGGATCGTTTATTTGAACATGACAAACCATAAAATTATTGTTTCCAATCGTCATGAACCACGTACGGAAGTCTCGTTAGTACGTTAACCTTCTCTGTATTTGACAGTAATGCTACGAGCTGCTCATACCCAGAATAAGTGTGTGGGCGGAGCTGTGCTTTGAGAAAGCAGTGAAATTTTTACTTTCTCTGTGCAACTAAATTTGCAAACAGTCTGTATATATATATATATATATATATATATATAAGATAACATATACAAAGGATATATATATATATATATATATATATATATCAGAGAAGTTAAGCGACATTGGATCTGGGTAGTAGTTGGATGGGAGACCGTCCTTCGCGCCCAAATTATGTAGCGACCCGTGGTTCGGATCCTACGTAAAGCTGTAGGTCCCCTCCGTCATATGACCTTAGATATATATATATATATATATATATATATATATATACACAGTATATATAATGTAAAAGTAAACTAGTCCTTCGTAATAACTGAAAGAGAGACGAAACTTCCTTCGCAAGATTATCCTTCAAAATTATAATTACAAGAAACTGCATCCCATCAACTCCGATGACGTTACCATATACGAACGAACAAACGAACGAACGAACGAACGAGCGAACGAACGAATGAACGAATGAACAAACGAACGAAAGAACGTACTAACGTATAGCATATTTATTTATTTATTTATATATCTAATACATCTATACGTTTTTTTCAAATATATCTATACATTTATATATTTTTTCAAACATATATATATATATATATAATTGAGCTAATAGGAGACTCAGCTGGGAATCCCAAAAGATAAATATATTTTTTTTCACCATCATTAAGTTCAGGATATAAGGGTTGTTGTTTTTTTTTTTCTTTAAGGCTTCTCAAACACGCGAGATGGGTTTTGCTGTATTATTTATTCAAGTGTCGAAGGATTGAGTCGACAGTGGAGTCCTGATCGGGGAATGAAAGTGTTGTCAGTAAAAAATTTCATAATACAACAAAGTGTTGTCACATAAAAGTGTTGTTAATATTGAATATATATATATATATATTTACGCATAGACGTTATTTCAGCTTTCATATATTTGTATCGCGGTTAAATAGTATAAATATAGATATATATATATATATATATAAATATATTTATAGATATCTGAAGGTATATTTTTAGTTTCGAAAAGGACTATTCGTTGCTTGAAGGAGAAATTGTGGTAGAAGGAGGCTTGATAAAAAATAAAACTGACAACTGAAAGGTAAGTTATAATTTGTGGAAATTGCTTATCCAAGGACAAATGAAAAAGCATATATATATATATATATATATATATATGCGCCTCAGTAGTCTAGTGGTTAGCATCGCTGACTACGAATCCATCGGTTCTGGGATCGAGACCCGGTGATGGCAGGCGACGCGCAGCAAAACCCAGCTGTTCATCCTTCCACACAATAAAAAACTTGGTTGGTAGATAAATGGGTACCCTGGTAGCCTAGTGGCTAAGACGCTGGGCTGCTGGTGGCGGCGTGGTTTAGATTCCACGTTAAACTGTAGGTCTAAGGTGGAGTGAAAAGCTTGACCTTCGTCAGAATGAACAATTCGGGCGTTAGCAAAACCAAGGTTAACCAAGGTGTATATATATATATATATATATATAGAACGTTCCATTTAGTTTGCACTTCTTCCAGTTAAGATACCATTTACATGGCAGTTAAGATACTATTTACATGGCCTTAACTTAAATGGAACACCCTGTATATATATTAGTTAAAAACATATTGTCCTACTTTTCATATTAACTGTAATTATATATAATTGAAAAGAACAATGGTTTTAATTTTATTAATTTATTTACATTTTCTGAAAAGAAACTATTTGTAAACGAACTTACTGTAGTCATGCTAATATATTGAAAATGAAAAAGTTTATTGGCAGACTATAGTCCATATGACAAATATTATTAATACAATGACAGTTCATATACTAAGGATAGAAATATATACAATTGATTAGAAATAATACTGTAATGTCGAAGTTATATGGAGCTACAGACAGACGTTTTCGTACCAAGAAGTCCATAGCTTAGAGGATAAATGGCAGGACTCATGGATAGCTTGGATGATCGGGTTGGTTGATTTTTTTAATTCTTTGCATTAGACTGTATTGAGCGCGTCTTGTTACCTCCGGGAAGCTCGGGACATTGGGGGTAGCAAACATTTGCGAAGCTGAGCATCTCGGGGGTAATTTATGTAAGAGTCTAAAAGACCTGTTGTACAGCAAATTTAGGGTTCTGCCAGAACCTTTTTTATAATTCACCCAGAGTTGCTGTCCGTATATATTACTGCAGAAAGTACGAAAGAGAGTGTCTTTAGCTTCACTTGTACAGAATCGAAAGTTCCTTATGGTCATATTCGCTTTAGCACACAGGCTTCGAGATTGTTTTCTTATATCCGAGTCATCATTCAAGGAGCTGGTAATAGTTTGACCCAAATACTTAAACTCTTGTACTTCCTCAATTACTTCACCATTCATTTTAAACCTTATATCAGCTGGCTGATTACAGCTTTTAGGATGAAACTGCATAACTTTAGTTTTTGTAACATTAAAAAGAATATCATGTTTCTGCGAATACTCTTCGCAGACTTTTAGTAGCCGATCCAGACCTTTAACAGAGGGACTTATTAACACCATATCATTGGCATAAACTAAGTTATTTATCCTTGTGTTATCTATACAACATCCCACTGTTGCCTCGTTAAGTGAAGCAATTAATCCGTCAATATACACATTAAACAGCATAGGGGGACCTTCCTGTCTTCTAGTTTTGCAAATAAAATATTGTGGTTCACTCTATCATATGCCTTACTTATATCTAGGAAACAGCTATAAATAGTTGAATTACTGTCAATGTATTTAGATATTGTTTCTTTAAGTACATAGATACACAGGTCAGTTGAGTGGGACCTTTTAAAGCCAAACTGATTACGAGATGTCCATAGGAAATCATTTAATCGGAGAAACAAGAGTTTTTTTAGTAGTATTCATATAAGGGCCTAATTTAGGACACACACACACACACACACACACACACACACACGCACACACACACACATTCTTACGCACACACACATACACATACATACATACGCAGTCGCATACATATACACGAAGTCGTGTCATTTTGTGGTACTACATAAGCGGGGTGCTGGCGTGGGGGTGGATATTTGGTGTAAGAGAAGAGGGGCATAGTTGCGCATTTGAAAGAGAGAATTAAGGTTTTTCATGAGATTAAAACATCTTTAAAATATTTCAAACGAAAATCTAAAATTTATTTAATACTAAATTTTACGCCTTTTTAACATGCTAAAATATACTTAATTAAGCATAATGTTTTTTATATAATGTAGATTGTATATGTCCGCCCGATAGGTCGAACATAAGGAAGTCCATTTAAACTAATGGATAAAAATATTAAGAATATAAAATGCGAATCAAAATGATACCAATTCTGAATGTTTTTTAGATTTTAATTTTTCTCGCATGACGCCTAATGTTGGTAGCCTATTTGACTCGGGCCGTTGGAATGCTATCGCGCTGCTGTTGACTCGTTATTTTTATGAGTCATTCTGCAATTTTTCAATAACTGGTTTTAAAATGTTCTGTCAAACCATAGATTTCCTTATCTGATTTAAGATTCTTTGCTGGTTTACGCAGAACCAACCCTCTTCACGAGGAAACCAATCACTGTAAATGTAGTGGTTGGTGAGTGGTCAAGATAGGGGTAACTCCACCTTTAAGGCAGTCAGGTTCGACTGACTACACCCAAAATTCTTTTGATAAGTTCATGCACTTTTTTTTTTTTCTTATTTTTTGGCGGGGGAATCTTGTGAAGTGCCTTCGGCCTTACGCGTTCTTTCTGTGCATAGTGTAAACTACATAATCGATTTACTATACTCGTTTAAGTTAAGATTTTTATTCTGTAACTTCGAGATTTTAACTAAGCTTGATTGAACATTAATTGTTCTCTAGTTATGAATTTCTGAGAGGAATTTTGAAAGACATTTTTATTTTGTGAATGAAATTCTGAAATTTTGCTTTGTCCGTATTTTTTTAAAATTCCGGCCGTCGTGTTTTCGTGGTATATGTGTGAATTAAACCTGAAACTGAGTCATTTTTCTTGTAGTAAATAAACAGTATAGCTTGGAACCAAAATGGTCTAACTTACCTTCTCTCATTTATTTGGATGTACTTTGTTTGTAAACGTGAAAGATGAATGCGGAGTATAAGAGTCATCGATGTTCTGAATGAATCTTCGCAAGAATTCATACTTTGAGGAGTAATTACTGATCAAAATTGCACTCAAAATGAAGAAGGGTAAGTGATACCTCAACTGTACAGTGATCAAGTGAGTGTAAACTAAGAAATTATACCGATTCTGTGAGACAGGCTGAAAGGGGCATTAATGAAAGAGAAAAACTGAGTGTGGTACACATTTTCACCATAAGGTAGAGACACGTTGATAAAAAGTAACCGTTGCGCATAACAGACAAATTAACTACTATAGTCCCCGGGGTACTTGGCCCCTATGGTGCGGCGACACGTGGTGTACTTGCCTCAAAATACCAGATGGCACGCAGTGCCAAAATTGTTGTCAATACATTGCTTAGCTCTGCCCAGCCTCATCGAACGACGGAGCAGTGTCACGGATAGTTTGACCTTAAACCGACGAAAAGGGCCAAAAATCCTCGGCTACATTCTCATCCTGCGGGCGGGCCCTTGCATCACTGCCTGGCGGCTTGAGCTGCGGAAGCTCGATTAGGAACCAGCTGATTTGATAGCTCTTCGTCCCCTCATTAATGCACTACCACCGTCAGAAAATGCTTCATACATAACGGAGCACCTCCGGAAACTTTTTCAGTAAAGTACTAACGCGGATGAACACTCGCTTCCGCTTCCGTTCTTGAGTGAAGTGTGCTTCGGGGATTGACCAAAACCTACTGCAGGAAATAAACGGAACCTCGCATCGATGACTTTGGTTTTGAAAACGTTAAGTTACAAAATTCAATGTCGCTTATAATTTTTCATTTTCTTTATTTGTGTTCTTATATTTGTTGAACATTACATTAAAGTGTTTGAATTCGTGTTTACAAATACGTTCAAATTTAAATCTCATTTTACGGTGAACATCATTCATAATATAAAGGAGTATAATTTGACCTCGTTCGATCGTTCGTTTTTTTTTTGTTTTTTTTTGTTAGTGATGTACACCAAACAGTGAGTAAAGGATAGCTATACGAGCTGAAGTATGCATAATTTAATTTCTTTTTGTATTCACCAGTAATGAACGTTTTGTAAATTTTCTTTAAGAGGTTTAATACTTTATAAACTTTATAAAATTTTTATTACTAAATTTAGAATTTATTGTTTTACTTCGAGTAAACAGTTTTTGGAATATTTTCGCAATTGAAGTTAAAGCGACCTTGAGTCTAATTATTTATTTTGGTTGGATGGATAATTTTTTTTCGATCCGTTTCATCGCACGAGTTTTATTGTGCAAGAGTAACCCGAAATGAATGTTTAATTATAAATTCGGATAATTCGTACGTGAAAATCTGTTTTGGCAAAATCTCATTTGCGCTATTTTAAATTACAAACAAAAGCTTCGAAAAATAATTTTTTTTTAGCATTTTGCAAATTGAAAATGAAGGATTTTTTTTACTTAAAAAATAATCTTTGAAAAATAAGAGATTTTAGCATTTTGTAAAATGAAAATTAAAGAATTTTGCTTTTCAAGGAGCGTTTATAGAATTGGTTTTAATTTTTTATTTTTAGTATTACATTGCTCGGTTAGGTTTGTTTTATCCTCATCATTTTTTTTTTTAATTTTCCTTGGTTGATTTGTTTACACTGATATTTGCTTTGTTTTTTAACGGAAACTATAGTTTAGTTCAATTATCATTTTCAGATAAAGTGATACGGCAATACATCGTCGTTAGTGCTGATGCGTTGTTCTTTGGTTTTGCGTTTTTTTTTTTAACGTGTATTGGTTTTTGCATTATTTTGGAATTGTTTACGAACTTTATTTCGTTCTTTTATTTGTAGGGAGTCGTGTAAGGAGCCGTTTTCTGTTTAATTGATTTGTTTGTGAGTCTCACTCACTATAATTTGCATTCGTAGTCATCGTTTGTTGTTGTTTAATTTGGGTTACTTGGTTTATTGTCATGACTTCTCTCTGAACTTCTAAATAACGCAGTAGAATTTGATCAGTCGCTTCGAACATTTCTCGGTTTGCTATCTCGAGACAGTTAAAGTGCACGTCCATGACAAGTCCCCACATAACGGTGAACAGTCTCATAAACCCCTTGCGAGAGATTTTCAGGTAAAGTTTTAATCCTAATGGTGAGTATTGTTTGTGACTGAATGTAAATTGGTGATTAGTGAAAATGTCAAATCCGCACTCATTTAGGGTTATTATTGTTTGCTTATGTTATTGTTCTTTATTGGTTTTATTTTGGTAATGGTTGGTATTGGGTTCACTCTAGTATAGGCAGTTGAAGCATGGTCTACTTCGTTATCGAAGAAATAAGTTTTGGTTTATTAGCTGTATTTTTGGTATTTTATGGTTTTGTTTTGGTTTAGTCCCCCTCGGTTACAAGCTCGTTTTATGGTTTTATGCCCCGTGGTTGAAAGGAGTTGCCCTTCGTTTTGGAAATCGAAGAGGCGTCTGGTTGTCGTCCTCCGTCGATTATTGGTTTAGTGGTCGTAAACGTATGGGCTACAGATGATCACAGTTTTGGTTTGGGCATTGTTCATGCAACAGTGTTGCTGTTTTTTTTAATGGTTTCTCAAGTTTTGGTGAGCCTTATTTGTTTTGCTTTGTTGATATCTTTGCGATATCGAGAAATTTTATTATGTCTTATTTGGGAATGTAAGCAGCTGGTACTTCAGGGATGGTAGTCCATGAAATTGTGGTTATAGTCACCATTATTTTATAATGGTTTTCCTGGAAAGTTGATGTTTGTTCTAAATTTTATTTTTATTTTCTTACAGTTGCGGTTGGCTCAAAACCCTCTGTAAAGATTTATTTTAGCATTTTTTTCGTGTTTTTTTTGCGTGTTTTCCAGCAGATTCGTTATGAGAATTTCTCTTTTCAAGCAGTGAGTTGAAAAAATAACAATTATTATTGTTATTTCATCAATTTCGTTGATGATAACAGCGGTAACACTTTTCTGTCTAACAGTCTTTGTTCTTGCTTTTACTTCCTTTAATGCTGAGTCCGACTGTGTCCAATTCCATCGAGGAATTCCCCAACTCTTCCTTGAACGTATAAAATGGAGCCTCCCGTATCGAAAGATACAGCGCGAGTTTTTCCATCCATTCCGCTCCTAATTCAAATTTTTTTTCCACCTGTAACGTCACATAATGCATGCGACTAAAAACAAATAAAATTTTCCATCTTCCCTTTGTCTTTCATACGACCATAGGCAGATCCAGAGCGGGGGGGGGGGGGGGGCTAGGGTGTTTAATTGAAGCAATAGGGCTTAGTTGAAGCAACGTGGACATAAGTATTCAAACGTTTTACCTAATTTCGTCTAACCAAGATGGATGAGGCCTCCAAATTAAGCTCCGTTGCTTCAGTTAAGCCCCCTGGCTCCACTCTCTGGATCCGCCTATGCATACCGCATATATATATCCTATTATATGACAATTTTTTTTAGTTTAAAAATTTATTAACTCAGAATTTTAATTAAAAAAATTTTTTTTAAAAGGAAAATCATAATGGCAATAATAATAAATTTAAAAAAAAATTGTTAGACTTTCCGTTCGTAAGGATTTTTCCAATTTTATTTTGTTAACTTTCCATTTTCTCCGTAACTTGCAATTTCTTTAACTTGTACTTTATTTTATTTGTCGTTTTCTTTTTTATTTGCAATTGTTTATTGTTCTGATTTGTTCATTTTATCGTATTGGTCTTAAATTTTTAATACAATGGTATAACTTTCGACTTTCAGTTCAACTCTCAATTTACTTTCATTCTTTTAAAACTTTCCGATTTTTAAACTTTCAATGGCATTTTAGCTTTAATTTTACCGTAATTTCTTATCAGTTCTTTATTTTTTTACTTTCCAATTTTTTTCCTCCTCTCGTTCTACTTTCAATTTCTATTTTTTACTTACATGTACTTTCAACTAGGAAATTCTTAAATTGTGATCTTTTAAAATCGCAATTTGTCAACTTTCAAATTATACTTTAATACTTGCATTTTCTTTCGTCTTTATTATTAATTTTGTTTATATTTGCTTCGTTGGGACCACACTTTTCTTAATGCCACAGTGGTTAATTTCACATTGGTTTAATTCTAAATCGTGTTCACGCCATATTTGTAAACCACATTTTTAGCCTCGTATTTTATTTTATTTTAAAATAAATGTTTGGTAAATTTCATTCTTAATGATCGAATGAGCACGAGGGTATATTAGCAGCGACCTAAAAATAGACTTACAGATCCCTCACAATCATATATATATACGTTCCCACTGCAATCAGTTAGATCACCGAATTACTGTACATTTAATAACTTTTAATAACCGTAAAAACTAATAAATACGATCTACTCTTCTTAGAAACAAAATCATCGTACCCCATGCCATAATCTCAATATCTTTCAGTACAATTTTTTACCAACCAACCAAGTTAACACGTCCTTCAGCAAACTTTATCCATGTTTCCCATCCCTCATTCTCTGTCTGTGTCTGTGATTTAGTAACTTGTACCTGATTTGTTTTTCTTCAAGGTTTTATAGATGTTAATGTGTCACTATTTTAACTTGGTCATAATTTTCTCCATTCCCCCCAAATTATTTTATAATGTTATTTACTTAAATTTACTCTCCTGGCAAAGGTACGCCCCTTTTATGGGGTTCTTTTACAATATTTTAATTGCATTATTTAACTTTATCGAATAATTTTATCACTGTTTTGATTTTTAATTTTTAGTTTGTGGTGTTTGTGATTTGCCAATATTTAAAATTGTTTTAACTTCATGTTGGGTTTTTAATTATATATATATTTCTCATTTTAGTACTGAAGATGAAAAAATAACTTGGCTCTATTATATATATATATATATATATATATATATATATATTGCTCGAATTGAGTGAGGATGAGTGGGCATGGCGTCCCCCTTGTTAACGCAAAGTCAAATAACCATCCCATCTTGTTAGCTAAATAAACTACGGTTTAACAACACCCTACATAAAAATGCTGGAATAAAAATTTCGACAGAATAAAAGAAAGAATTGCATGAATCCATCATGTCACTGTAATTAAAATAAATTGTTCTATGTGGAGTTGTTATTTTGAGATTGTAAAACTTTAAAACTGTAGGTGTACCTGGCGAAAAAATATATTATATAAATAGAAAATACATTATTATTATTGTTATTATTATTATTAGTTTGCTATATAAGCTGATATGGTACATATCAGCTTATACATCACTATACCATCCCCCTTGTTAAAATTTTACAGTTCGACCACTATATATATATATATATATATATATATATATATATATATATATATATATATATATATATATATATATATATACAGGGCGTCCCAAAAAAATGTATACACACTTTAACAGCTGATAGCTCAATTGATGTTTCTTTCTTTCCAAGTTAAACCCATTAGAATTAATAATGGCAGTCAGACTAAGCTTTGAACAAAGGAAATTCATTCTAAAATGCTACTGGAAGTGTTAAAACGCAGTTGAAGTGCAAAGGCAGTTTAGGAGGGAGTTTCAAACAGATCCACCAACGCGACTTACCATCACTCGAATTAGAGATAAGTTTGAAGCCGATGGAACTGTTCAGAATGTCCACAAGAAGCGTTCCGGAAGACCACGGACATCGACAAGCCCCACAAAGCAAGAAAGAGTACTGGAAACGTATCACCAAAGTCCAAGAAAATCTGTGCGGCAAGCGAGTCGTGAGGTAGGAATTTCAGAATCGTCTGTCCAACGCATTTTGAAGCGCTGTCAATGGAAAAGTTACATTCCAAGATTAGTCCATGCTATTAATGAAGATGATGATCCGGACCGAAGAGTGGAGTATTGCGAGTGGTACTTGGCACGATGTGGATGTGGATTGGACGAAGGGGTTTCGTAGAATACCCTCCGCGTTCACCAGACCTCACACCACTAGACTTTTTTTTATGGGGATACTTAAAAGACAAAGTCTACGCTATAAAACCTGCAACAGTCGCTGAATTGAGAGCAGCCATTGAACGAGAATGCACACAAATACCAAACGAAATGTTTCGTGATGTTTGCGATTCCATTGCTTCGCGTTATCAGCAGTGCCTGGACCAGAACGGACGTCAGTTTGAAAACAGGCGTTGACAAAACAATTAAATAATGTCTGTAGATTCTATTACATTTTGAAAATGAAATGTATTTTAATAAACACTGCCTTTATAATTATTTAAAGTGTGTTTTTTTTGGGACGCCCTGTGTATATATATATATATATATATATATATATATATATATATATATATATATATATATATATATATATATATATATATATATATATACAGGGTGTACATAAAGTCAGGATCTATTTTTGTGAAGCACTTGGAAATTATATGGAATTCGATCATAAAATGATAAAGTGGTAACATTTATTAAATAATTAAGAATAGGATTCGACGTGACGTCCATCAGTATCCCTGCACAGCTCAAATCGTTCCGCAGCATTTCTAAACACATTCTGGAGCATTTGCGGGGTTATGTTATCTGCAGCAATTCGTATACGTGTACGTAAGTTTTCAAGACTCGTAATCTTTGTCTGATAGACGTGCGATTTGATAAAGCCCCATGCAAAGAAATCTAAAGGGGTTAAATCTGGTGATCTCGCTGGCCAAGGTCTGTTGCTTCCGAGTCCGATCCAGCGATTTGGAAAACGTCCATTTAGATAATCCTGAACAATTTTGGCATAGTGACAAGGAGCACCATCATGTTGATAGACGACGGGGATAGGATTGTTAGTACCGTCGTCTATCAACATGATGGTGCTCCTTGTCACTATGCCAAAATTGTTCAGGATTATCTAAATGGACGTTTTCCAAATCGCTGGATCGGACGCGGAAGCAACAAAAGACCTTGGCCAGCGAGATCACCAGATTTAACCCCTTTAGATTTCTTTGCATGGGGCTTTATCAAATCGCACGTCTATCAGACGAAGATTACGAGTCTTGAAAACTTACGTACACGTATACGAACTGCTGCAGATAACATAACCCCGCAAATGCTCCAGAATGTGTTTAGAAATGCTGCGGAACGATTTTGAGCTGTGCAGGGATACTGATGGGCGTCACGTCGAATCCTACTCTTAATTATTTAATAAATGTTACCACTTTATCATTTTATGATTGAATTCCATATAATTTCCAAGTGCTTCACAAAAATAGATCCTGACTTTATGTACACCCGGTATATAAGGGATCGACCGCAGGTCGATCCTGAACCGTCGTTCAAATTCAACAAAAATAAGTAATATAATCAACTGAAAATGTAGTAAATATTCTATAAAGTTTTATAATTCGTTAATGCGTGACTTTTTCCAAATGATGTATGATAGATCTATGTAAAAGAGCTAACACAGCAATATCTGGACTGAAGTGATCAACTGTTTTGGCGAAAAAACTTTTCATTCCTCATTTCACGAAGGTCAAGCTTGTCGCTTGTTGACGAAAGTAACCTTTGGTTCGTTCCAAATTTTTTGATTTGATGATAAAAATCTAAATAAGAACGAATTTATTGAATTAATATACATTTATTTAGGATCCTTTGTATTGTGTAAAGGTGACACACGCTCTGGTATTCCATTGATGAGGTGTGCTATTTGTTCTTAAGTATTGTAACCCATTCTTCTTTTAAGGCTTTTGACGAGGCTTTCATTAGATGTAGGCTTTGATTGCCGCTTTTTTAATGACTTATCTAGCATGAACTATGCAGTGTACTACACGTATTCTCTTGAATTCATATCCAGAGATTGTCCTGGCTATGGAAGCTGTTCACTTCCATGACTGCCATGCCACCTCTGCGTATCACGAGAAGTATGAGATGGGGCACTATCTTCCATGAATGCACTTTAGTGTGGAGATACATTTTCATTGGAATAAATGGGTAGCAGCCCCTCTTCCAAGATCTTCGCATATTTGGATAAATTAATAGTTCTTGTGCAGACCACCATCTCTGTTCGTTCACTGGACCAAATGCGCCCCTAGAACCATTACAGTAAAATTCCGCGTGTTTTAGTGCAGCTTGCAGATGCTTCAAAGAAAATTCTTGGGATGGACATCTCACACACACACACACACACACACACACACACACACTGTCTGGAAATAAAGCAAACCGAGACTCATCCAAGAAGATTACGATGTTCCAAAGGGCAGAATCATGTTTGACCATCGATGCTACCCACTGCATGTTTCCGAGGGGCAACGTGGTGAGGGGTGAGCATGGTCTTCCCTCTCTTGCTCTGCAATAGTAGCCTATGTCGTGAAAATATCGTCTGATGGTCCTAAAGCTAATCTTAACTTGAACAGCCAATTCAGTAACGGTTTAGAAAGGGTTTGTTTCTTCAAGTCTTCTGACGGCACAAAGTGTTTTTTCAGATGGACCGACGGCCAGGACGATCAGCAACTGTTGTTTTCTGAGTATTCTCGAACTGCACAATGATGGTTCTGATAATTGTTGATAATGGAATGCAAAGCCTTCCCGAAATTCCCCTTTGACTTTACTCTGGTTCCAAAAGTCCAGTGATTCGACCTCTTGTGAAATCTGTCAATTCCCGAAAACTTCTGCCTCGTGGCACTATCAACTACTCTACATTTTAATTTATCTTTGACAATTACCTTAACTTGACAACTTGGTTTTAGCAACTTCCATTATTTTTTTAACAAGTTTAAGGGCAATGGTAATGGTGTCTTTTACTGTGTTAACCTCTTATATATATATATATATATATATATATATATATATATATATATATATATATATATGAGGAGGAGATTGGAAATACCAATCGGCCACCAGCACCAAGGAAGTATTTTGGAGTGCTGGAACTCCCGTTTCTCCTGTCACTGTCCTCCTTAGCTGAACTTTTTCTGTTTCATCTACTATTGTGAGCAGTCCAGCATGCTCTCAAACACACACTTCTCCCTTTATTCCTCACTACACACACACACATGCATCTTATACACTACACAATCTTTTATATATATATATATATAAATGGCAGCGTTGTGCCTCATAGACCTTGATTTTGGCTCCCTCTTTTTTCTATGGAGGGGCGTTTTTGCGGGCGCTTGCCCTTCACCTCTCCTTCCTGCATAAAAAACCCATATATATATATATGCTTTAGTATGAGTACACTTTCCTAACGTTTCCCGTTCAAGCTTAGTCTTTACGAACGGGGACCCTTGTCATCACTTCTCTCTCGTAAGAGAAGCTATAGGGTGAAAAGGGCTTGTAATTTCGAGCATATTAAGTGACGAAGGGACCTACAGCTTTACATGGAATACGAACCACGAATCACTACATCATCTGTGCACAGAAGTAGATCATCCATCCGGCTATTACCTAAACCTAACGTCGCTTAACTTTGCTAATCACTCATGGAAGCAGTGTTACGCTAGTTTATATATATATATATATATATACAGGGTGTCCCGTAAGTCTGGACCCATAGGGAAAAATAATAAAATTACAAAATAGTCCAAAAATTTATTTATAATATATTTTTTTATTATTTTTATTATTATTTTTATTATTTTTTTATTATGATCTTACTCCGCTGGAGTTTTATTTGTGGGGCCACTTGAAAGCCAAAGTGTACGAGGTCAAACTTCAGAACATTTTCCACCTTAAAGCACGCATTGTGGAGGCGTGTCAAGAAATTTCTGCGACTGTGATTCAGAAAGTGCTGTCGCAGTGGAGATTGCGTCTTCAACTATGTGTGCGACACAACGGCGGACACTTTGAACAGATTATGTAATAAATTTTTGGACTATTTTGTAATTTTATTATTTTTCCCTATGGGTCCAGACTTACGGGACACCCTGTATATATATATATATATATATATATCATAATTATACTAAATGACGAAACAAAAGTAAAATCTACAAAACAAATTGAAACAAAGAACAAATTGTATTTGGAAAAAGATGAAATTATTGGAATTCTGTTATAATTTCGTTCACTTTGAATTAACTTGAACAAGAGGAGAATAAATCCACTGCATTAGATGTAAAAGTTTGGCCACATTTGTCAAATGCGAGTGAAGACAGAGGAAGAAGGTCATTTGGACCTATACCCTATACCCATCGGATCGACAAGACCATAACATTGACTCTAAAAAAACTAACAACCTAATCTAACTTAGCGTAACCTATGCTAACTTATGCAATCCTAATCTAACTTAATTTAACACCCAATATATTTATCGACAGAATGTCGAATCGATCAGATGTAATCTCGTGGGTCAATTTATAAGAAAAAGGAACCGGAAGTGAGGGAGGGTGGGGGGATTAGGGGTGACAAATGGGGGTTAAAAAAAAAGCTAATGAAGATTTTAGTATAGGTCAAAAGGTTGTGGTTCAAATAAATCTATTTCTTATTGTGGACTTATTTCCTGAATTTAGTCAATCGCTCGTAATTGAGAATATGAGAATATCCCCTTAACATATTTGATAGTCCTTCCGCGTTCAATGATTTGGGTTTGCTTGTAATGAAATATGATAACTTTAAAGCCGTTTATATATATATATATATATATATATATACAGGGTGTCCATAAACATCAGAAATCAACTGAGTAACATTTTACGTTTCATAAAATTTACTTTTGAATTAAAAAATTAATCATAAATCTCCCTTCTGTATGGTTTGGTTAAAATATCGACTTCGGGTTTCACTCCATAGCTGCCGAGAGAGGAATCTTAATAGACCTATCTCTACGTGCTTTTAAAATTCGCAGTCCTCAATTTTTAGATTGCAAAATTAATTATGGTAAAGAGTCCTTCAATAAATTAGGTTATCCTTCTAATTTCATCAATAAATAGTTTTATTCTGCAGGGAAAAAAATTCTATAACCAAGTTCAAAAAAGAATTTACCACAGAAAATTTAATTATTTCACCTTTTGTATGTCGTACTCGTACCTCGCATGGAATTTCGTCACATATGAAAGTAATTTCCAAAGCGCCTGAAATGCTAGTTGCAACGTGCAATACCACGAAATTTGTTGCGTAATGCTAGTTGCAACGTGCAATACCACGAAATTTGTTGCGTAATGATAGGTGCAACGTGCAAAACAACAATATTGGCATCTATAAAATTTCATGCGCCTGTAGTGAATACTCTTATTTTAGTTTCAAGATAAATGTTAATTTTACCGTCTTGAATTTCGGAATAGCTATAAATTCATTTTAAATTAGTTACCCATCATAATTCAATTGTAAACCACATTAATACTAATTTTATGTATACTGTATTATTTTATTGTATGTAAACATAATTAATTATATATCACAATTGTCAGTTAATTATTTATATTCAAATAATTATTTTAATCTAATACCATGTCCATTTTGCAAATAAAAAAAAAAAAAAAAAAAAATGGTGTCAATAATCCAGCAGGGTTGAAAGCACCTTAAACAGAAAAAAACAAACAAACAATAGAAATCCAAGGGTTATATTTTCCATCCTTGGTACTGTCGCAGTTTCGCCTAACGGACTCAATACGACTAGTGAGATAATCACTGGTTGGCACTTAACCAGCGGCAGTGCTTATGGCTACATCATCCAGGTTAACCTATACCGGATAGATGCGCTACGGTCCCAAGCCGTAGCTTGCCTAGGCCCAACGACGACGACGACGACGAAAACCAACACGCCAATTGCAGTAAGATTTATATATATACCCAATGATTACAAAAGAAGCATATAGTACCATAAGTATAATCTTTGGGTAGGAGATGATGCATCAACCTTGTATTTACGTGGACCTAATAACGAATATAATATTGCCTTAAATATATAATATATATATATTTTTTTTTTAACTGCAAACAACACACACAGTATAATTAATGTAAAGAACGACGCTTGTGTAGAAGAGCGTCCGCACAAGATAGGAGAAAGAACGAACAAATGAAAAAACGAGGCACCTCCCAGGAATCGAACCCAGGATCATCCAATTGCCGGTCGGACATGCTAACCACTACACCAAGGTCCCCGATCAGTCAGAAGTCGTAATTCTCCTACATACGAGCGGAATCGAATGCCCTGAGGTGTAGTGGTTAGCATGTCCGACCGGCAATTGGATGATCCCGGGTTCGATTCCTGGGAGGTGCCTCGGTTTTTCATTTGCTCGTTCTTTCTCCTCATCTTGTACGGACGCTCTTCTACACAAGCGTCGTTCTTTACACATATATATATCCGCCTTAAAGAGATAGGATTTAACACGAGAAACAGGAAATTGAACGAATCTTTTTTTTCATAAAAAATAGACAACTTAAATATACAAAAAAAAAAGGTTGTTTACGATTGATAATGTCACGAATGAAATTCTCTTAAATGATCGAAAGTTAAAAAAAATAAATATTTTGAATGACTGTTCCTGCCAGATG
>JAJOZX010004186.1:237500-257500 GCA_023014485.1 Bathynomus jamesi
CGCTTGACGATATCTTTCATCGCATTGAGGACGAAAATGATGAATTAAGTTTCTCTCTCTCTCTCTCTCTCTCTCTCTCTCTCTCTCTCTCTCTCTCTCTCTTTTGTATCGATCGACGTATAGAGCAACAAGTTGGAGAGAGAGAGAGAGAGAGAGAGAGAGAGAGAGAGAGAGAATATATAAAGGAGGGGGAGAGGGAGAATGAGAACGAAAGAAAAAAATAGTTAGAGAAACAAACTGAACAAATAGATCAATAGACAAACATCCAAACGGAACCATCTAAATAATAATAATAATAATAATAATAATAATACAAAAAATCCACCTGAAAAGATGCTCAGCATACAATGTTCGACATATGAACTCATACATATCTGGTCGACAAGACATAACATCAACACTAAAAATCCAACCTAACCTAAACTAACCTGACTTAAAATTAATCCACGAAGACGTAACCAAATGAAAATGATCGAAAGAAAAGACTAAATTCTGACGAAGGACTGACGGCAAAATAGATTCTAATATAAGGTAATCTTCCTTGAAATGAACTTGTCTCGTAGTCTGATGCAGACGTCACATTTAGAATGGAATTCGATTGGATTGGAATCTGTTTTTTAAAAAATAAAAGTGAATTGGATAATATACATTATAATAAATAGGTTGGACACAATAATGGGAACACTCGCATTTTTTATGCTGTATTTTCTAATATTATTAATGGCGTTATATACTCTAATAAGTTGATATGTAAATGCATATAATATGGAGAACGTCTTCTATTTTAATATCGTGATACTGATTTGTACTGTTCTTGTAGAATGAATAAAGATATGGCGGTTGGAAGTGATGTTACTGAATGTGAAAGGGTCATGATATTAGTAGCCGGTTTGGTTGGTGTCTCAGTATTAAAAGTCGAGTGATTGTACCTACATTTCGAGGAACAGTACCTAAGGTTATGAATGCGTGGAAAGAAATGTAAAGAACTACACCACATAATCACAGTATTGTTCCCATTATTCGCTTCAACTCCATCTTCATTCGAGCTTTTGCACTGGACTTTACTATGGCAGTTCTCGCAACATCGTTTTGACTGACAATGGTCTTTGCAGACTATTGTTAACTTCTGAACAAAGTTTTGATACAGCAGACTCTGGTTCATGTTTCACGGCTCGTAATAAGGTTCTTCTGTCAAATTCTGTCAGTGTTGCTTTGCGTTCACTACAATGATTAATTTATTGGTGTATTTTTTTTCATTTCCCTCATAACCTTGAGCGCTGTTCCTCGAGATACAAGGGCAATTACGCCACTTTTAATACTGAAATACCAACCAAATGGGTTCCTATTATCATTGCAGTTAAGAACATCTTTTCCAAACGCCAAATTTGTATTTATTCTCCAAGAACGAGGAAAACAACTATTAGCATATTAAATAGAAGATGTTTTCAATATTATACTCATTCACAGATTAACTTAGTAAAGTATATAATGCCATTAATGATATCAGAAAATAAAGCACCGAAAATACGAATGTTTCCATTAATCTGTCCAACCCCTGTATAATATAAGTGGTAATACTGTATTATGATACATATTATGATACATATTATGAGCGCATATATATATATATATATATTATATATATATATATATATATATATATATATATATGCACTCCAATAGGAACAAAATTAATATTAATTTTCCCCTATAAATACGATTTTCCATTAATCAATTCCTGATAATTTAGACCGAATGCCATTACTGATTTTTCATTAAAAGCATTTAAGAGATTAACAGCATTTCAATTAGGACACTTTATCCGAACCTTTATTTGAAATGAAGGAAAAACTGCTTTTCGCGTCAGCTGATGAAAGTGACTGTAAGGTTCCATTGTCCAATAGTAAAGACGACGTGTTTTAGAACGACAAAACATATTGTGATGTTTTGAATGAAGAGAGGGGAATTACAGTACTCCCATTTTTGGGCACGATCAGTGCGTTTATCTTGCACTCATTTTATAGTCCAAAATTATTATATGGACGCTTTTTAAACCTGTATGTAACTTTACATAAACCTATATATAACCTAACCTTACTAAGCGAAACCTAACCTAACCTACCCTAATGTAACCTAACCTGTCATAACCCAATCTAACCTGGCGCATCCTAACCAAACCTAACCTAGCGATATCCTAAACTACCGCAACCCAATCAAACAATCTGGCGTGGCCGAACCTATCATAACCTAACCAAACCGAACCGAGCGTAATCTAATTTGTCATAACCTAATCAAACCGAACCTAGCGTAAACTAACCCGTTATAACCTGACCCTGACCTGACCTAGCTGTCCATAATTTGGGTCAATTTGCCTGACATGTGCCTTACCTTAAATATAATTAACTCGCTTAAAGTAATTTCGTTTCTCCGCTTACGAAGGTGTACAGAATGTCCATATGTAATTTGATTAGTACATTACACTTTAACTGTAATACAACAGTAAATTGCCTTTCAGAGACGAAGATGCTTTACAGTTTTACAAACAAAAAGATCTATATTTTGTAGATTAAAAAGATACATTTATTGAAAAAATTAAAAATCTCTCTCTCTCTCTCTCTCTCTCTCCTCTCTCTCTCTCTCTCTCTCTCTCTCTCTGTGTGTTTGTGTGTGTGTCTGTGTGTGTGTGTGTGTGTGCCTCCGCATAAGTGAGGTACTAGCATTTTGCAATTATATATTTAAGAGCTAATTAATCTAAGTTAACCAAACCTAACCTAACTTAACCTTAGTCTCATCGTACCGAGAAAAGAGCAAAATAAATGTTCCGGATGCAATTGCGGGCTCGAAGGAGGGTTTTCTTTTGTCCATAAATAGTGAGGTACTAATTAACCTAATCTAACCTAGGTACCAAAGATGATACATCACAAAAATTTTCCCTCACAACATTTGAACTATCACACACTCAACTTCAAATATGCCCAGTTGCCTGCAAACACACCCATACCCACACTCACACCCACACCGACCCATTATGCGATATTTAACAATTTTATTTCAAATACAGCAACAATAAAAAAAAGCAACAATAATTGTTTATTTTAGATGTTCAAAGTGTCTTCCTTCAACTTAAACACATTGTTCACGACGTCCTACTACTGATCGATAGACATAAAAATTTACTTGGTAATTTTAGAACTCTCTCTCTCTCTCTCTCTCTCTCTCTCTCTCTATATATATATATATATATATATATATGCTGCAAATCCCAAGGAAAAAGAAAAACGATTCCAAGGCCTTTCGTGTATTCAAAGCTACACCTCGTCACCCTGACGAGGTGTAGCTTTGAATACACGAAAAACCTTGGAATCGTTTTTCTTTTTCCTTGTGGGTTTTGCAGCATTCATTCATTTCACGTGTTTTATTGTGAAATTCATCCCATATATATATAATATATATATATATATAGGGTGAACCAAATGTAGGTGGACAGTAATGATAACGTTTTATTTTGAGAATACATATTTAATTTTTTTGTATACTATAATACAAAATAAAATGTAAATAAATTTAGTTATAATATTTAATATAATATAACACAAAACCATAGTTATAATGAACACCATAGTTATAATAATATAACACAAACCGTATTCAACCTACTGTCCACCTACTTTTGGTTCACCGTGTATATATATATATATATATAACTGTTAAAGAATAAACAGGCATTCTACAGTAATAGTCATTTAAAGTTTAATGGAAGTAATATGCGTTTTATTTTCCATTACAAGTATCCTATTTTATCCTGTTGATGACCAGAAGGCATTTGCGAATTCTACAAATGTTTGCTTCGTTATTTTATAGAAATTTCAGTAAACTAATTTGTATTTCGTAATGGCTTTTGCATACAAATATTTATTTATAAATTTGGTTTAATTTGAAAACTGGAAACAAGATATGTATATTATTTAAGGTTTTAGGTACCGTTTCCTATATACACGAGGGTATTTCAATAAGTATCCGCACTTTTTATTTTAGTGATAATATAGTATATATAATATATGTATACTCGTAATAACGAACCCAACTGAGATCTACAGGCTTATTTAGGCTAGCAACAGTATAGGCTTATTTAGGCTAGCAACAGTATAGGCTCATTTAGGCTACTCGTAGCTATCACATATCGTGCGAGTATTGAGCATGGCTGCGCCGCTTTCAATTTGTATTCAGGAAGAACAGAGATCCGTGGTTCGTTTTTAGTGGGCAGAAGGTGTGAAAGGAACTGAAATTCACACGCGTTTATGTGCTCAGTATGGGAATAATGCGTTACCACGGCGAAGTGTTTACGAGTAGATACAAATGTTCAAGGAAGGTCGGACATGTGTGACAGATGCTCAGCGCTCAGGACGACAGTCAACATCAAACAATGGTGACAAGCAGGAAGAAACCAGAGCCATGATTTTAGATGACAGAAGATTAACAATAAAAGAAATTGCATCTTCATTAGACATCAGTCAAGGGTCAGCCTATTCGATAGTTCATGACATTCTTGGCTTTCACAAGGTTTGTGAAGATGGGTGCCCAAACAGTTGACGGAAGAGTATAAGCGTAATCGTATGGACGTCTGCTCTCGTCTTCTGGCGCGTTATCATAATGAAGGTGAAAACCTTTTGGAGCGCATTATCACTGGAGATGAAACCTGAATTCATCACTGTGAACCAGAAAGCAAACGACAGAGCATGCAGTGGAAGCATCCAACATCTCCCGTTGCAAGGAAGTTCAAAGCGCAGCCGTCAGCAGGTAAAGTTATGCTAACACTGCTTTGGGATACACGAGGCCCTATCCTTGAACATTATCTAGAGCGTGGAACTACAATAACAAGTGCATCGTATTCTGACATGCTTCGGAATGAGTTAAAGCAAGCAATTCGCACAAAATGGAGAGGGAGATTGTCGGAAGGTGTTATTCTGTTACACGACAATGCGCGCCCTCATACTGCTGCACAGACTAGAAAATGCCTTCAAGAACTTAAACTTGAAGTTCTCGACCATCCAGCCTACAGTCCAGACCTGGCACCTTCGGATTTTTATCTGTTTGGAAAACTAAAAGACGCTTTGAGAGGTCAGCGATTCCAAGGCGATGATGACCTGAAGGAGGCGGTGCATGACTGGCTACGCACACAGCCAAAAACATTCTTTTGTGATGGCATTAGGAAGCTTGTAGATAGCTGGACTAAGTGTATTTAGAAACAGGGAGACTATGTTGAGAAGTGATGTGTTTATAATCTATCAGATGTGAAAATAGAAAGTGCGGATACTTATTGAATTACCCTCGTATATGCGTCTCATTAGTGCAGTGCATGATTCTTAACCTGGTGCTCGCGAGCACCAAAGTGCTCTTTAAGTTGTGTAAAGTGCTCTCCACCATCACCTAAAAACTTTGCTCGCGAGCACTATAGTGAAGCCCTTGACCCCTCCTGCCTCATAAAAAGCAATTTATTTTATCAAACGTACCAATGAATGTTTAATGTGCATGAAAAGTTAAGGTGCATGAAAAGGTTAAGAAACCCTGGTGTAGTGGATAGCATCACCGACTACGAATCCACCGGCCCCGAGTTCAATTTCTGGATATGGCAGGCGGCGCGAAGCTCACCCAGATGTTCATCCTTTCATACAAAAAAAAATGGTTGATAGATAACCGGGTACCCTGGGTTGCCTAGTGGTTAAAGACGTTGGACTGCTGATCGGAAGGTCATGAGATCGAGTTCGGTGACCACTTGTGGTGGGTCATAGTTCGGATTCCAGGTTAAGCTGAAGGTCGAAGGTGGAACAACAAATAAACAAATTAACCATTTGAGCGGAAGCAAAACCAACGTTAACGAAGGTGTATATATATATATATATTAACTGCAAACAACACACAGTATAATTAATGTAAAGAACGACGCTTGTGTATATATATATATATATATATATATATATATGAGGCGAAGCTAATACATCTTTTATAGGAAAATAATATTAAAATAATATTTATTTTTCAATAAAGGCACATATAGTTTTATCGGAGTAGATACCGAAGGATTTTCTGTTTTAAAAAAAAAATTTGGTTACGAGATACTTTTTTATGGTGATTCAGTATAATTTCTTTTAAAATACTTTCTGTAATAAATAAATAAAAATATTTCAAATTTAAATGTATAAAAGGAGATAATCTCGTAGTTTAACGTCCCGAATTCGTTCAGGAAATTTAACGTCCCAAATTGTTGATAAAAATAAAATTATTTTATTTAGACCACAGATTGTCGAGTAACGCAAATTAACAAATTATAAAATTAAAATTAAATTATTAAAATTGAATTATTAAATTTAAATTGAATTATGAAATTATTTATAATTAAATCATTATTATTATTAAATTATTAAATGCTAAAATTGAACGTCCTGCCATGTTTTAAAACGACCTCTACAGATTAGGACGTCCTGTCATGTTTGAAAACGACCTCCACAATAAAAACAAAATTAATTTGCGACCTTTAAATGCAACTTAAAGTACACCTAAGTTAACCTTAACCTAACCTTAACTTAACCTAACCTGCTATGTTTAAAACGACCTCTACAATAACAATAAAAACACTTAATTCGCGACGTTAAACTACAGGATAACCTGAAGGGAAACAATACACAATCTGTAATTTCTTTTAAAATACTGTTTCAATGACGTCCGTGCATTAATATATATATATATATATATATATATATATATATATAGTTGGGGAAAAATTTGTCGATCAGTTTTCTGTGCGTTAAGATAGATTAGGCTAGGTTAAGTTAAATTACCATGAATGTTTATTATATGTATATGACATTCAGTTTACATCTTAAAGGTTTTAAATCCATAAATATCAAAATTAGGTTATTGTATTTAATATTTTATTGTAGTTCGTTCTATTAATTGAATTTTACCTGTTTTGTTACCTGTTTTGTTTGTATTTGGGTGTTAATATTTGAGTAATATTTAATAATACTGTTGCGAAGATACATAAAAACAAAAACCTCTATTTGGTTTCAACAAAAAGTTCGTTTGAAATTTAGACGAACAAAGGTAGTACCTTGTTCAAAATTATTAGAACCAGGTTTTGTTAAAATTGTTAAAATTTGTTAAAAAAAATTTTAAAACTAAATAAATAATGTTTTTTCAAAATATATTTTGTTTAGATTAAATACGTGTAAGTTTATATTTACTTGGAATTAATCATTTTATGTAAATTTCTCATACGAAGTCAAACCCAATTTCGAGGAAATTTAATTTTAAATGAGTTTTACCAAAACCAAGTTTATTTTCATGTAAAATAATTTATTTTGTTAAATTTTAACATAATTTTTAACAATTTTTTACACAATACTTTGTAAGTCTAATACCTAAACAAATTTTTTTTATGAAATTAAATAGAGAGGTTTTAACTATCTACTGAGTATACATATATATATATATATATATATATATATATTTCTTCTCATAGTATATATATATTATATATATATATATATGTTGTAAATACTACAAAACCAGCGATTGTTAAATCCTTTAATCATGCCACAATTTTATAAAAATATATTTTTACCCGCTTCTAAGGTTTTGGCTCTTTCGGTATGAATTATGAGAAACGACGACATATCTTAACGCTTTACACAATGACATCAATCTGTCTGCGGCCCATCCGTCAGATTTTATGTCTGTGAAGTGTGATAAGGAGAGTTCTCCTCAAAACTATTTCAATCATTCTGATTCTGAACATTCTGCATGAACCTAGTCATGTAGTTTAAATATACAGGGTGTCCCATAAATCCGGTGTCATAGAAAAATTTATTTTAAATCAAATTTACAAAAGTAATAAATTAGAACTAAAACAAATGTTCAAATTGATGTCTTGTTTTGGGACCTTTTTTTTTATGTTGCAGGTACAATAACGCACGAGGAGTTACACTCGTAAGGAAAAGGCCTCCGCCTTTTCCTCTGAAGTGTAACTCACTTCTATATTAGCTATTGCGTGTTATTCTACCCGCAACACAAAGAAAAGGTCCCAAAACGAGACATCAATTTGAACATTTGTTTTAGTTATAATGTATTAATTTTGTAAATATAATTTAAAATAAATTTTCCTATGAGACCGGACTTATGGGACACCCTGTATAACGATGAAATAACACGTGTATGTATATATATATATGTAGGACCTATATGTATAATTTCATTTGAAGGTTTGAAGCGTAGTTTAAAACTAAATAGGAAATCCCAAACACTTATCATTCTTGTTGAATATAACAGACGTTTCGGAAACAATTTACCATCTTTAATGTTTCTATAAAATATTAAAAAGGTAAAAAGTTGTACAAAATTATAAAATATTAAAAGGTAAAAGGTGGTATAAAATATTAAAAGGTAAAAAGGTAGCATAAAATATTAAAAGGTAAAAAGGTAGTATAAAATATTAAAAGGTAAAAGGTGGTATAAAATATTAAAAGGTAAAAGGTGGTATAAAATATTAAAAGGTAAAAAGGTAGTATAAAATATTAAAAGGTAAAAGGTGGTATAAAATTTTAAAAGGTAAAAGGTGGTATAAAATTTTAAAAGATAAAAAGGTGGTATAAAATATTAAAAGGTAAAAGGTGGTATAAAATTTTAAAAGGTTAAAAGGTGGTATAAAATTTTAAAAGGTAAAAAGGTGGTATAAAATTTTAAAATAAAATATTTGTGGAGTGAAATTAACATTAAAATAGAATTAATGATAATAATGTACTTTATAAATCCTTGAATATGTCACGAAATAACAAATATTGGCACAGAAGCCATAATACAAAAACTTTAAAAGTTCAAAAGAGTTAAAAATTAAAAAGGAAAAAAAAAGCGAAAAACTACAAAATTACAGAATTACAAAATTGATGTTATCCTGTGATTACTTGGTCGAAACTGGAACTGTAATCGTTCAGTGTGGGTTTAGCTTTATGAAGGTGTAGCGATTCTAAAATATGGAGGTCGGTTAGTTGGTTATTGTTGGTGGTAGTGTTTATTATTTGGAAAAAGGAGGGGTCAGTGGGGTGATCTGTAGTGAAGCAGTGATTTCTTATCGGTGATTTCGAGGGCTTATTTAGAGGGCGTAAGGTATGGCTCATCGATAGTCATCTAATCTAAATTTGTATTGGCGGCAAGTGCTGCCAATGCAGTTCGCATTGATATAACCTTTCAACCTTTCAAATGTTCCGCGCGATGATTCTTCATTTCACGAAGGTCAAGCTTGTCGCCCCCCACCCCCTCTCTCTCTCTCTCTCTTTTTATGAAAACTCAAAAGCTATATTTGAATGATAGTTAAAAGATTACAGGAATTTCATTTCTGTATAATTCTAGTTAAGATTTTACGCAGTTTACAATTTTACAGTTCACGCAAAATTATGATATATATATATATTATATATATATATATATATATATAACTGCAAACACGCAGTATAATTAACGTAAAGAACGACGCTTTGTATAGGAGATATTCCGCGTAGAGGAATTACGGCATTTGATTGAGTGAGGCCCGTTACCTCATTTTTTCATTTGTTTCGTTCTTTCGCTCTCATCTTGCGCGGAATATCTCCTATACAAAGCGTCGTTCTTTACGTTAATTATACTGCGTGTTTGCAGTTATAATGTATATAATGTACGGCATGCGAGAGGTGCCCATTTGGGCCATTGGTTTCTGCGCGTATGTAGAGGAATTACGCCATTTGATTGAGTGAGGCCCGTTACCTCATTTTTCATTTGTTTCGTTCTTTCGCTCTCATCTTGCGCGGAATATCTCCTATACAAAGCGTCGTTCTTTATATATATTTTTTTTTTATTGTTCTAAGGAATTTTATTGATTTCGTTAACCTTCTTCCCGCCCCGTTTTCTGTTTCATTTTTATTTGTCGCCGATGTAGACATAGGCCTACTGCACATGGAAGTTGAACAAATAAATAAATAAAACCCAGTCTCAAAGTTTGTAAATTTATTCATGAAATCTCGCTTGCTCATCGATCAAGTATATTAACAACTTCATTCTACATAAACAAACTCAGAGTTAATAAACAAGATAATTGAAGAAACATCTTTCCAGACAGGTTTGTTTATGCTACAGAATTTAGGCTGTGAAGGATGACCCTATATACGAAGGAATAATTGATAACGTTTTTATTTTCCTTATCTATATAGAATGTCTCCTTCTATCATTTATCTTTTGCAATGGCGTTCAAAAGAGGTTATTTTTTAATTTACATTTTTCTTGATATTGATGTAACTTTAATTCCACGTATATACGATCTCATATCTTTCAATGCTACACTTAACATGATAATAATTCACTTTAATGATAATGTTTGGTTTAAACAAACCCTGGATCACCTGAAGTTCAGGGTCCCCAGCCTTCTTTAGTTAGCTTTATAAGGCTACCTAACAAAAATATCACGACCTAACCTAACCAATCGTCAAGGGCGTACAGTTGACCTAACGATTGGTTAGGTTAGTTCGTGATAGTTTCGTTAGTTAGCCTTATAAGGCTAACTAAAGAAGGCTGAGGGCCCTGATCTTCAGGTGATCTCAAACTCTTTCTTTGAATTTTAAAAGAACGAAGTAGTGTGTTCTGAATTATAAGGAGCAGTTTTGTCAAAAGTAAAAACTAAATATATGATATTACTTCAAAATAAATTTGGTTTAGATTAAACACATCCAAAATTATATGTACTTGGAAATCTGAAAATACTTAATTAGGGAAATCTGAAAATGCTTACTTAGGAGTAAACATTATGGATCACCTGAAGATCAGGGCCCCCATGTATTCTTTTTTTTTGCTTTACACTACCAAATATAATAATAAATTAAATTGAATGCCCGGTTAGGTCAACTGTACGCCCTTGACGATTGGTTTGGTTAAGTCGTGATATTTTCGTTAGTTTTAACGAAGATATCATTTGGTAATTGAGGCTGGGGGCCCTGATCTTCAGGTGATCCAATATTATACTATATGTGTTTAATCTAAACAAAATTTGTTTTGAGGCAATATCACTTTTTCAGCTACTCAGATCAGGAAAAAATTCGTAAGAATAAACAAGAGAAATATGAACATTTATAGTAACCAAGCGCTCCCGTGTTCTATTCTTTAAAGAAAACTATATAGATCTGATAATGCGTTAGTTATTTTGAGATACGTGTCCTCTGGAGATGTACCCAACCACAATATCCTTCAAGGACAGGAAAACTTTCAGTTCATCAATTAGGAATGGATACTGAAGTGAAATTCTTCCGCTTGGTTTATGAGACTAAATCCTACCTAATTTTAAGGGTTATAGAAAATCGATGGGCAGTCTAACGAGAAACGCCCCATATATTCAGTTCTCGGTTCAGCGCACATCTTTGTTGCGTATCGATCAGGGCCAGTACCAGCAAATTTATGTCACAATGCCACGCATATTTCATTTCCCTCAAAAAAGAAAATAAGGAGTGTCTTATATTTCTTGCATAAGATATGGGCCTACTCTGTATAGATCTATAAGGTCTATTCTATGTAAAGCATCTTAACGTCGAAATTCAATATACTCGCATCATTTCCACTCAGGTTATGTTAGACTACCATTACTATCCGGTTAAGATAAGTTAGGTGAGGTAGGTTAGGTTAGGTTCGGTTAGATTCCTCTGAAAAGTCTGTGAGGTTGTGGAGGGTAATTAGTAATTGCAGTTTTCATAACATCTACACAAATAAGAGTTCCATAGAGTCTCCCTTGTGTGTATATTATATATATATATGGGATGAATTTCACAATTAAACATGTGAAATGAATGAATGCTGCAAACCCACAAGGAAAAAGAAAAACGATTCCAAGGGCTTTCGTGTATTCAGAGCTCTGAATACACGAAAGGCCTTGGAATCGTTTTTCTTTTTCCGTGTGGATTTGCAGCATATATATATATATATATATATATATATATATATATATATATATAATATTTTTCAACGAAATTTTGAACCCGTGAAAATTTAACTTTTATTTATGTCGAACTCACGAGGCACTTAGGTTTTGAATGCAGTGTCACAAAATTCGACTAATGGCTTCAAATGCGAAGTTGAAAATTTAGATTGCTGTGGTATTTTTTATGTAATAGGGGCCTACATAAATTTTTACTTGCTGTAGATTTCGATTGTTTGAGTGTATGTATATATATATATATATATATATATATCGTAAAGAACGACGCTTGTATAGGAGACATTCCGCGCAAGATGAGGAGGGAGAACGAACAAATGAAAACATGAGGTAACCACCCGGAATCGAACCCGGGATCTTCCGATTGCCGGTCAGATATGATAACCACTACACCATGGTCCCCACTCAATCAGAAGTCGTAATTCTCCTACATACGCGCAGAAACCAATGCCCCGAGGGGCACCTTCCGCATGCCGCACCAATATATACATTTTCAACTGCAAAGAACACGCAGTATAAATAACGTAAAGAACGACGTTATTTATACTACGTGTTCTTTGCAGTTGAAAATGTATATATTGGTGCGGCATGCGGGAGGTGCCCCTCGGGGCATTGGTTTCTGCGCGTATGTAGGAGAATTACGACTTCTGATTGAGTGGGGACCATGGTGTAGTGGTTATCATATCTGACCGGCAATCGGAAGATCCCGGGTTCGATTCCCGGATGGTTACCTCATTTTTTCATTTGTTCGTTCTCCCTCCTCATCTTGCGCGGCATGTCTCCTGTACAAGCGTCGTTCTTTACGTTATTTATACTGCGTGTTCTTTGCAGTTGAAAATATATATATATATATATATGAGAGAGAGAGAGACTTAAATTTGATGGTTGAAAAAAATTATGGAATAAACTCGTGAAGGGAACTGAAGCTAGTCCTAAAAATGAATGTGTGTTGCTTATTTTTCAAGGCTCCATCGACGCCATTTTATGTTCATGAGATACGATGAAACGTTATAAATTCTCAATTTCCTTCTGGTTTTTCTTACGTCATTTATTTAAAACATCAAATTTAATGCGTTCTCTCTCTCTCTCTCTCTCTCTCTCTCTCTCTCTCTCTCTCTCTCTATCTCGCTCTCTCTCTCTCTCTCTCTCTTACATACGTATACACACATGTACACATCTCCGTATGAGCGAGTACCACTGATTATTTAAAATTTCTATAAAAAAATACTTGACCAAACCTAATTTAACCTAACCTAACCTTAGTCCATCGAACCAAAAAGGGCGTGATAAGTTTTCGATCGCCAATGCGGACTCGAAAGGTATTTTCTGTTAAGTCACTAAATAATGAGGTAGCCCCTAATCTAGCCTAACCTAACCTAACCAACCTTTAACTAACCTAACCTAGTGTAACCTTACCTAATGAGGATTAACATAGTCTCTTTATTGACAGTAAAAAAATTTCTAAATTTGTATGTACATTTTTTAATGTTCCGAGGTACCAAAAGTGTTACCCCACAAAAAATTACCCCATTACATCTGTGAATTAATCACACTCAACCTCACTTACGCGTAGTTGCCAACGCACGTACATACACCCACACACACACACACACACATATATATATATATATATATATATATATTCCCCTAACTACTATACTGTAGGTGAAAGCACAGTGCTTGTATTGATTATGACGTTTAAACCAACACAAGTTGCAAAAACCAGATGAAAATTAGGGCAAAAAAGCGTTCTGAAAAAACTAAAAATAGTGATTTATATTTATTTAATCCATTTTTGGACTTTTTCTACTGGGGTAAAATTTGAATTTTATTTATATCTTTCTATTACTTGAGGTAACGCTCAAGAACCTCTTGAGAACTTCTTAAGAACTACGCTTTGTATACACACAAAGTTGAAAGAAAAGAGACAAAACTACAGTATATGTGCGTGTGTATATATATATATATATATATACACACACATATATAATATTATATATATATATATATATATATATATATTTTTTTTTTTTTTAAGTTCGGGAAGAACCGATTCGCATCCATTTAAAAGGGCATATCTCGGCGGAAAAACGAAGAAAAAGTGAGAGGAAAGACAGAGGAAAAAGAAAGGGTGGAGGGGACAGTCGAAGTGGAAAAAGACCAAGGATGACAAGGACTGCAGGGTCGAGCCCCATCATCCTTGGGTGCTAGGGCCGGGAGGGCGTACGTGGAACCTCCAGGAACAAGCACATACAAACGAGCACAAAGAGCACTCAAGAGCACGAGCTTAGAACCCCCTTGCGGGGATATATATATATATATATATATAGAGAGAGAGAGAGAGAGAGATCAATAATTTCATGTGTAAGTACCGAATTAATAGAAAGATATAAATAAAATTCAAATTTTCTCCTGGTACAAAAAAGTCTAAGGATTAAATAAATATAAGTCATTGCTTTTTTTTTAGCATTTTTTTTATCGTAATTTTCCATATCGAATTTAGAAATTAGTATATTTTTTTAGCGAGAAGTAACTTTAGCACTATATATATATATATATATATATATATATATATGGAGTGACGAACATGTGTACGCGTGATTTTTATATGAAACATAAAAGCCCACCCCAACCAGGGTTCGAAACTGGGACCGTTTGAGTAAGAATCGCGAGCATTACTACGACGGGATTTGACAAGGAGGATCTTTGTTTCATACAAAAACCACGCCTGCTCATGCGTGTCACTCCATGTATGGGACCCCAGTTCGATACCTGAGAAATTTGAACGTAATTGCGTAGATTACCTTCGTTAAATCACTTAATTTGGTTTCGTTTTACCCAGATTTGTTTGGTTAGGTTTAGGTTAGTTAAGGTGAAATCTAACCTAACTTAACCTAACCTAGCAAATCTGGTCAAACCGAAACCAAATGAATCTGAAAATCAAATTAAGATTTAACGAATGTGAACTATACAATTACTGTTTTGAATAAATTGCTGCCATTACTGTACCTCGAGTGCGGTAGGGTTAATATCGCAAATAAACCTGGACGCGAAAGTGTGCGTGTTTCCTCCGTTATTTACATATACGACACATTGTATTAATTTTTATTCCATCGTAGTGTGATGGTAGCTTTCGCGACCCTTACTCACGAGGCCCCGTGTTTGAATCCTGGTAGGATCAATTTGTTTCATATACTGTGTATGTATATATATGTTTGGAATTTCAAAACAAAAACTAAATAACTAAATAAGTGTATTCTAAAATAAAAATAGTAAATAATATGAGATAAATTGGAGATAGGGGAGCACTAACCCCTCGATAAAAATTCCCCTTATCCCGCTTCCTAATTCGTCAGTCGAAACCTGCGACCACTCATCTTTAATACCAGCAGATACATCACATATACGCATATATCTGGAATCTCCGTTACCTAGCAACCAGCGCAGCTTTTCCTTCCCTCCCTTTCATAGAATTTTAAAGATCCTGTCAACAGGAAGAGAGAAAGGACAGAAAAAAGACAAAAAAAAAGACAGAACTAAAGAAAAAATGAAAAGCTTTTGCTTTATCTAAATAATGTTGTTTTTTTCTTGTATAATAGCCGTTTTTAAAAGAAGCTCCGCCCCGCCAACCTATTTTTATATTTGTGTATATAATTTTATACTCTTTTGCATGGTTTTGAAAAATTAATTTTTCGATTTTGTATTAATTTCATTTATATTCTCTCTCTCTCTCTCTCTCTCTCTCTCTCTCTCTCTCTCTCTCTCTCTCTCTGTTTAATTTTTAAATTTTAGGATTTATTTTTCCGGTATCTGGTCAGAATTTGTAATTCATTGATGGATTGAGAACTTATGTATATATTGGTTTCTTTGAAATGTAAATGTAATGATTATATTCCTACAAATCTCTACATGTTTTACATCTTTTGTTACACCTTTAAAGGTCATGTGAAGGCAGTAGCTTACAGCTTCTACTTTCACTTCTTTTCTTTTATTTAGCGCTTGACACAAAAACTAAATTAACCTTGAGAAAAGTCGCCATCTTGATTCTATTTTTGCATTTATTATTATATACAAGAAGCTTAGTACTTAAATATAGCTATTTATTACTAAATATAGCTATTTATTACTAAATTATGCTATTTTTAAAATTTCAATATGATAATTAAAAAAAATAATTTTATAAACTTTCAAATCATTAAAATATGCCCTTGTGCAAAACGTAATTCTCACTCCAGACGCTAGATGGCGAGCTCCTATTATCATTTGGTGAGATAACACGCTAAATAATGGAAACTATCGTCATTTCCATATCTCGTTACGTACAGGCTTTGTCTAGTTCCAGGCAAATACAATTGACAAAAAAACTTAATTAATTCTGTTTTTTATGAAACAATGATAAATTGAAACGAAATTTAAAAAAAAAATCATTGTTCTCGTTTGTATACATAAATTTAGTCGAAGCTCTTCATTACCCATTTCTGATAAACAGTTTAGATTGAAAAAGCTTCTTGATATACGAGTATCTGTCAGATAATTGTATCTGTCAGATATTTTACAGTTCAAATGAAGAGGCTGACATTGCGTTGATAGAAATATTATTATTATGAATTTCGCGCGCTACGTTTTGGTGGCTACGTCACAACACCGCTTTCCGTTAAATCAGCTAAGTTACGCGACGTTAGATTTGATCGGTAATTGGATGGGTGATCATTAGGGTTATGACATTTTTATAACCTCATGTTCCTGTATCATAAATCAATGAACTTTTGCCCCCTGACAATGAAAATAACAGTTTTTTCGATGTATTTTGAAAAAAACTTCACCCCAAAATAAAAAAGAAAAAATTAATAAAATAATAAATATTGGTTGCTCCTTGGTATAGCTATTGCAGATGGGTCTCTGTTCCAGTGATTTTCCAGAGTATTTAGTGCTTTTCGGTATTGTTGCAAGATATTGGACAATTTATGATAATCATCAGGTAACCAATCTAGAATGGTACAATGCAGCTGTCTCGAATATACTAATATACTATATTTACTTTCGGGGTGACATTTTTTTTTAATTCTGAAGAATTAGGCCCTTTTTTATTGTTTCCAAGCAAAAGTTCATCGATTGATGATACAGGAAACAATATTTATGACAAAAAATTAAAAAGTCATAACCCTAGTGATCATCCTCTGCATTCGAAATGATGTAGCGACCCGTGATTCGGATTCCACGTAAAGCTGTAGGTTTCCTCCGACATAACGACGTTTGCTGTTACGAAATAGATTAAGCAACCCTAGATATTATTATTGTTATTATCACTAACTAGATATTATCACCAACTAGACATCATTAGCATCACTAATTATGATCTTAATTTAGCTCAATTTAGAACACGTTAAAAAATAATATTAACATTAACACAGCAATTAATGAAAAAATAACATTACAAATTACAGTTATTTCATAAATACAGTAATGCGAAAAAACGAGCAGCAATTTTGAAAAAAAATCAAGTCAATGTCGTAGCGTTAAAAAATGTATTAACTGTTCACGCAAACAAAAGTTCGATCCCTGATGTGATAAATTAACTTTAAAAAATTTATTGAATTATTTATTGACAAATTTTCTTTTTAGTCAGTTTATGCTATAGGTTAAGTTAGGTTGGGGTAGGTCAAGTTAGTTTAGGTTAGATCAAGTTAGGCCGTGTTAGAACCTACAAGTTAGGTTAGGTTAACTCAATTCAAGTTAGGTTAGATTATGTTAGGTCAAGTTAGAATAGGTTAGATCAAGTTAGGCCATGTTAGGACCTACAAGTTAGGTTAGGTTAAGTCAAGTTAAGCTAGATTATGTTAGGTCAAGTTAAAATAGGTTGGATCATATCAAGTTAGGTTATGTTTGGGGTGTTAAATTAGGCTGACCTCTCCTTCTCGCATAAAAATGGAGTAAATAATGTTAATAACTTTAATAAGGGATATTACGAAATAAAAGATAAAAAAATATAAAAATTAATGTAAATGGATTTATTTCAGTATGTTTATCATTTTCACCACAACTTTACGAATCCTTACGAAGACGTCGCGAATTTTAACGTATCGTGGATATAGTACATAAGTGCTATACCCGGTTAGGGCCATAAAACATTATAGTTGATTAATAATGTTATCCAAAGACCCGGTGACAACCGGAACCCCTGTTTCCACCAGGAGTAGTGATGATGATGATGATGGTGGTGATGGTGAGGTGGTAAATTCTCGAATCACTTGAACCCTGGTTCGAGTCGAACTCAAACATTTTCCGTTCAAAGTCTAATTTTCAGCCACGCGAAAACCAATGTTTCATAATTAACATATATAGAACAAAATTAATTGGCGTTTCCTTTCTTACTGATAACATCCTAGATAGCAGACATCCGTCGGGCAGATGTCGTTTTTTTTTTTTTTTTCATATCCTAAAAAGTTACGTAAAATATATGAATTATTGAATCACCTCCAAAAACTATATTTCCAGAATTGAACCTGTAAGAAAATTCAATCAGTAATGAACGTTTGAATGGTTTGGTTTGGTTACCAAATACAGGGAAAGTGAAAAGGCCATAAAGTGGGGAACCAGAGTCTAGTATGACTCACACCTGCGTCGAATGGTTTTAGAGTCACCGCTCTTACTGATTACGCTATCCAGAACCCCAAAGAGGTCGCCATTAATAAATAATTATTAGTAATAATAATAATAATAATAATAATAATTCTTATTATTTAATATTATTAAAAAGAATTAAGATAAGTATTGATATTAATTTTGTATTTTACAGATAGTCGAAGAAAGACACAAGATGAATTCGAGTTCCACTACATTCGCCATATTTTCTGGAGTACTTCTCCTTCTGTCGGCGTTTCCAGCCATCTTGGAGGGAGCACCAAATCCTCAAGATTCGAAACCAAAGCCAAATTCCATCGTTTTCAATGTCTGGGAATATGCGAGAGTGGCGGGACCTAGACCTAGGCCAAATCTTCAGGTTTTTGCTGATGAATCCTTTTCAGCAGCAACAGGACCAACTCCCAGGTATACATTAGGATTTTAATACAAACTCACACACACACACACACACACATATATATATATCGTAAAGAACGACGCTTGTATAGGAGAATATTCGGCGCAAGATGAGAGAGAAAGAACGAAACAAATGAAAAAATGAGGTAACCACCCGGGAATCGAACCCGGGATCTTCCGATTGCCGGTCAGATATGATAACCATTACACAGCGGGCCTCACTCAAACAAATGTCGTAATTCTTCTACATACGCGCATCATATCTGACCGGCAATCGGAAGATCCCGGGTTCGATTCCCGGGTGGTTACCTCATTTTTTCATTTGTTTCGTTCTTTCTCTCTCATCTTGCGCCGAATATTCTCCTATACAAGCGTCGTTCTTTACGTTAATTATACTGCGTGTTTGCAGTTAAAATGTGTATATATATATATATATATATATATATGTATATATATATATATAGAGAGAGAGAGAGAGAGAGAGAGAAGAGAGAGAGAGAGAGAGAGAGCACACGTTGGACTAACGTTCGTATATGGGGAAGTAAACACCATCGTTCCCCAAACGGATCCGATATATACATATATATAAACATGTGTTACAGTCAATGTGTGAAACCAGTCATTTCACTTAATGCCTAAAAAATTCAGGCATTTCGCCTAATACCTGTGACCCTTAAACATAGGTATTACGCATTACTAACCTAACCTAACCAACCCAATCTAACCTCACCTAACCTAGCTACCCTAACTTAACCTAACCTAACCTTCACGAAGTCGTTAATCGCTTAATCGAATTACGCGAAATGCCTGAAATTTTTAGGGGATCTTTTCGGTTTGACGGCCGGCGGAATCCCCCACCCCACCCACCCTAACACCAAAAAACGAGCTTTTTTATTTAGTTAATGTTTATTACATTTCAGAATAATGCATTTTAGTTTCGAGAAATTCAAAATAGTGTCAA